>JAODAL010042423.1:0-34839 GCA_025379985.1 Phyllomedusa bahiana | reverse complement strand
AGTTGATGGGGCTCTTAGAAGGACAACTCCTTTCATTGCCCACACACTTGTATACACTTTTCCACCATGAATCAGACCAATGGAAATTACAGTGGCCCCAGCCCATTAGTCACTTGTATCAATCTCTAATGCCAATGGGACCAGTGAAAGTGTCAATGTTCACACTCCACCAGTTACTATCCACAAAGGACCAGTACATGGATCGCTTAATAGTTGGTGGGACTATTAGAAGAACAACCCCGTATAATTCCTCCCACACGTATGCCAGCCTCTCTTTTGCCAATTGGAATAGTGGAATTTTATGTGGTCAAAATCCCACCCGTAGCTATCTGGATCACGTCATATCTGGTGGGCTACTAGAGACATAACCCTTATCATTCTTCTCACACCTATATCAGCCTATCTGCAGCCAATGGGACCAATGGAAGTTTCACTGGTCAGACCCCAACGTTAACCATTCACTAGAGACCAGGACATGGATCTCTTCACAGTTAGTGGGACTCTTAGAAGGACAACCTCTTTCATTGCCCACGCACTTGTATTCACTTTTCCACTACGAATCAAGCCAGTGGAAATTACAGTGGCCACAGCCCATTAGTAACTATCTGCTAGGGACCAGGAGAAGGAACTCTTCATATTTGATGAGACTCTTAGAAGGACAACCCTTATTATTCCACACACACTTGAATCCACCTCTACTGCCAATGGGACCAGTGGAAGTGTCAATGGTTATACCCCACCAGTTACCATCCACAAGAGACCACTACATGGATCGCTTCATAGTTGGTGGGACTATTAGAAGAACAACCCTGTATTATTCCTCTCACACTTATGTCAGCCTCTCTACTGCCAATGGGACCAGTGGAAGATTAAGTGGCCAAAACCCCACCAGTAACTATCTGGATCACTTCATATCTGGTGGGCTACTAGAGAGATAACCCCTTATCATTCTTCTCACACCTATATCAGCCTATCTGCAGCCAATGGGTCCAGTGGAAGTTTCAATGGTCAGACCCCAACATTAACCATTGGCTAGAGACCACGACATGGATCTCTTCATAGTTAGTGGGACTCTCAGAAGGACAACTCCGTTCATTGCCCACACACTTTTATCTGCCCTTTCCACTGCCAATTGAACTAGTGGCAGTTTCAATGGTCAGACTCCAACGATAACCATCCACTAGAGACCAGGACATGGATCTCTTCATAGTTAGTGGGACAATTAGAAGGACAACCCCTGTCATTACCCACACACTTGTATCTAACCTTTCCACTGCCAATTGAACTAATGGAAATTTCAATGGTCAGACCCAAACAGTAACCATCCACTTGGGACCAGGACATGGATCTCTTCATAGCTAGTGGGACAATTAGAAGGACAACCCCTGTCATTACCCACACACTTTTATCTACCCCTTCCACTGCCAACTGAACTAATGGAAATTTCACTGGTCAGACCCCACCAGTAACCATCTACTAGGGACCAGGATATTGATCACTTCAGATTTGGTGGGAACACCCCTCTATCATTCCTTTCACATTTATACCAGCCTCTCCACTGCCAGTGGGACTAGTGAAAGCTCCAGTGGCCAGACCTCAATGATGATAGACGTCTCTATGGCACGTCATGATGTTAATCCTGGGAAATCTTCTTTAGGTTCAGAAGAAAGGTCCTTGACTTTGGACTTTCTTACAATGAGAGTCACTTTCTGTGCTGTATTTATGAGCAAACAACTGCCGGTAGTCATGTAAGATTATTCCAACAGTTGACCTCTGAGACTGAGAAACGTCAATGCATGTTCACCAGATATTCCTTCCTCTGGTATTGTCATCTATTATCTCTGCAAACATCAAAATCTGAGCACAAAAACGAGAAAATGAGCTATTGATTTTCCAGCATTGTTTTAACCTGCAGCCTAATTGAAGGTCAGCATATGTATCTCCTTCAAAGACACCGCTCTGTCATGTCGTTAAAATCTGACACAATGCAGTTGATAACATTCAATGTGGCTGACAAATGCTAATTCAGAGACATTGTATTCATAGACCCTTGAGGCTGCATTCACACAAGCCATTTGGATGCACTTTTTGAAGTCAAAGCTAAGAGTAATTTAAAAAATACCCCCGAAAATTAGACTCTATTCTAAGAATTCTTTTCACTTTCCTCTACCTCTTAGGTAAGAGCAATCTCAATTACTCTGCAAAATACAGAAAAACATGATAAATGCAATATATACAAAAATGATGGGGTGTACTCAATTTTGTGACGTACATGTACATAAACCTTCCCCGTTTTAGGTCAATTCGGAACCAAAATTATTTCTATTTGCCAAATCTCAGAATAATGAGAGAGAGAATTTTTAAGGCATTTTTATTACTTTCTGTAAAGCCAGAAGTTTCCTCCATTTCATTAGTATTTGGTGGCTTTGCCCTTAAACTGTAAAACTTGGGTCAAACGTTCTGGATCCTTCCACAAGATTCTCACAATAGTTGGTGGAATTTTGGCCCCTTCCTCCTGACAGAAGTGGTGTAACTGAGCCATGTTTGGAGGTCGTCTTGCTCGCACCGGCCTTTTCAACTTTGCCCATAGATTTCCAATAGGATTGAGATCAGGACTTTGTGATGGCCGCTCCAAAACATTGACTTGGTTCTCCTTCAGCCACTTTGTAACCAGTTTGGCAGTAGCTTTGGGTCATTGTCATTTCAGAACAACGTTTCCGCCCAGGTTTTAACCTCCTGGCTGATGTCTTGAGATGTTGCTTCAATATTGCCACATAATATTCTTTCTTCATGATGCCACCTATTTTGTGAAGTGCACCAGTCCCTCCGGCAGCAAAACAACCCCACAACATGATGCTGCCACCCCCATGTTTCACAGTTGGGAGGGTGTTGTTAAGCTTCCAAGCTTCTACCTTTTTCATCCAAACATAACTATGGTCATTACGGCCAAAAAGTTCAATTTTAGTTTTGTCAGGCCACAGGTCATAGCTCAAAAAATGTAGGTCTTTGTTCCTATGCATTAGCAAACATTAATCTGGCTTTTATGTGTTTCTTTTGGAGTAATGGCTTCTTCCTGGCAGAGCGGCCTTTCAGTCCATGTTGATACAGGACTCATTGCAATGTGGATAATGACAGAGTCTTACGGATGTAGCAGAGTACAGTTTGACTGTGATATCACGGTATTTTGTGTCATCTGCTCTCATTAATAAGCAAAGGCCATTGAAAAGCATTGAGAAAGAAGAGATAACACTCTGTGCCGTGATATCACGGCGCATTATCTGTTCTTTTTAAGTTCTGCTACATCTGTACTAGCGTCCAAAGGCATCTTCACAAGGCCATTTGCTTTTGTTCTTGGGTTGATATGCACATGTCAGACCAGAGCACATTCATATCTGAGACACAGAACCTGTCTCCTTCCTGAGCGGTATGATGGCTGCACATTCCCATCTTGTTTGTAACTTGTGCATAATTGTTTGTACAGATGAACGAGGCAACTTCAGGTATTTGGAAATTACACCCAACGATGATCCAGACTTGTGCAAGTCCACAATTCTCTTCCTGATATCTTGGCTGATTGCTTTCCCATGATGTTGCACACAAAAGCAGTGTGTTTCTGGTGTGAATTAAAATACATCCACAGCTGTGTCTCTAATTAACTCAGATGTGGCAAATAAACTTATCAGAAGCTTCCAAAGACCTGACCTCATTATATAGGCGGTCCCAAATTGTTAACGGCAGAATAATCCCAGTGTATGGAAACTTCTGACTATTATTTTTTGTCATAGTTTTTATTCAACACCCTTTGAGGGTTATTTTTCAACATGTCCGCTACTGATTTTTTCATTTTGTTCATTTTTGCATTTATTGTTATTAGACTGTAGAACATGCTCATGACCTGGAACAAAGGCCCACAATGATATGTAGATTAAGGGCCTCATGTGTGAAAACTGTCTAGATATGAGACTTTCTTTGCTGCCCATAGCAACCACTCAGAGCTCCCCTGTCATTTTTTCAGAGCACTATGTGAAATGAGAGGGGCGCTCTGATTGGTTTCTATGGGCAACAAAGAGAGTTTTAGACCTGGACAGTTTCACAGTGTCACGGACGGGGCCGCAGCCCGTGAAGCAGGCTGCGGGCGCGTCCGTCGGACTACTGTTCTCCCGGTGCCGGTAGCAAGTGGCACTGAAGGAGTTCCCCCCCAGTTTTTTTCCCCGGGTGATAAGGTGTGGTTATTGGCCAAATATGTGCGCCTTAAGATTCCGGGTTATAAATTGGGACCCCGCTACGTGGGTCCATTCGAAGTGCTTAAACGCATAAACCCAGTGGCCTATAAACTCCGGCTCCCGCCTTCCATGCGCATCCCAAACTCCTTTCATGTTTCCCTTTTCAAACCTCTGGTTCTGAACCGTTTTTCTCGTAAGGCAGTTCCGCCTTCTCCTGTAGCGGATGCCACTAACGTTTTTCTGGTGAAAGAGATTCTTGATATGAGGGTCTCTAAAGGGAAACAGTATTTCCTCATTGATTGGAAGGGGTTTGGGCCCGAGGAAAGGTCATGGGAGCCGGAGGATAACATTCTGGAGCTAGTACAGAGGCTAGAAAGAAGGGGAGACCTAAGGGAGGGGGTACTGTCACGGACGGCGCCGCAGCCCATGAGGCAGGCTGCGGGCACGTCCGTCCGACTACTGTTCTCCCGTTGCCGGGGGTGAGTGCCGCCGCGGTCCGGGTGCCGGACCGTGGGCGCACTTGTCACCCGGAGTCTAATAACTTACTCGTCCACGTTCCTGACTCCCTGCGCCCTTGTGCAGGTCGGTGCGCGCGTCCCCGCTCCCTATGGCGTGCGCATGCCGGCTTCTGCAGATTTAAAGGTCCAGCGCCCTGGTAATTGACTGTGCCGGCCGCTGACCCTATTTAGGGGCTCCTCCTCTGGCAGCTCTCCGCCAGATCTTTAGTGCCTTCATAGCCTACTGAGAAAGCGTTTTCTGTCTCGTCTGTCATTCCTGTGTACCGTATTGCCTAGCTTCTGTCTCCCATTCATGAACCTCTGCCGCCTGCCCTGACCTACCGCCTGAACCCGACTATGATTGCGCCTAAAGATTTTGAACCACGCTTACCCTTGGCCACCACCGCAAGCAAGTCCTGCCAGTGGAAGCGACCTGGTAGTTTCTTGCCGCAGCAAGTCCATCCCGCTTTGCGGCAGGCTCTGGTGAAAACTGGGTCCTACTTAGAATCCGCTCCCTGGTGAGGGCTTTTGCCATCGCTTGCGGTGGTCCAGCGGATCCACTACCTTGGTGCTTTTATATTTAAGATCCGGGGAAAGGATCCCGCCAGGGTTGCGTTGCCCAGTGTGGCGGATCTAACTAGCGTTGTTCCCCAGCAGGCTCAGCAACTGACACAAAAAGGCGCAACAGTTAGGTCAACTATCCATGATGATGCAGCAATCGTCGCCGCCCAACGGCAACCTCCTTCCGTAGTTGCTTCCACTCCGGCAGTTCCGTTGGCTCTGTTGGGTCCCAAGCTCCGTTTGTTGCTACCAGCCAAGTTCGACGGAGATCCTAAGCTCTGCAGGGGCTTCCTCACCCAGTGCACCATGCACATCGAGTTAATGATGGACCAATTCCTGTACAAACGTTCGAGGGTGGCGTTCGTGATTAGTCTACTCTCCAGTAAGGCCCTGGCATGGGCTACCTCTCTCTGGGACAGGAGCGATCCAGTGACGGCAGATCTACAGGCCTTCCTTAAGGAATTCCGCAGTGTGTTTGAGGAAACTGCGCGAGCATCCTCCGTTGAGTCCGCCCTCCTAAACTTGCACCAAGGGAATTCTTCGGTGGGAGATTACGCGGTGCAGTTCCGCACCTTAGCCTCTGAACTGTCCTGGAATGAGGCCGCCCTATGTACCACCTTTAAGAAGGGCCTCTCCAGTAGGGTTAAGGATGTGTTGGCTGCAAGAGACATCCCGTCTTCCCTCAGCGAGTTAATCCGGCTGGCCACCCGCATTGATGTGCGTTATGCTGAAAGGCAAGAGGAGCTTCGGCAAGAGCGTGAGACAGCCCAACCACGTCGGTTCCCTCACCTGGCCCTAGTGTTCCAGAGGCCTATGCAATCATCACCAATACCCAGTGAGGAGCCTATGCAGGTCGACCGGGTGCAACTTTCTGAGCAAGAATTGGTCTGATGACGATCAGAGAATCTGTGCCTCTACTGTGGCAACCCAGGGCATTTCCGGAGGAATTGTCCTCAAAGTTCCAAGGGTCCAGGAAACTCCCGCACCTAGGTCTCATGGGAGGGGCGGCCCAAGGTGCAAGTTTCTCCTCTTCACATCTCACGACGCCGGTCCAGTCGTGACGGACTCCTGACTCTCGTTCCAGGTCCCAGTCTTTCTGGATTCGGGCTCAGCGGGACTTTATTCCCCCACCCTTGGTTTTGCAATACCACCTACTGCTGGCCCCTCTGGAAAAGTCTTGGTCATTCTTCGGCAGGGAGAAACTTTTAAGTGATACCGCAGTTTTATCCCCCATGCTTTTGATTCCCCCATGTGGAGCCCTGATAGGAGAAGATCACTTTCTTGTGTTTGCCCCGCCCCTCTTGTGTTCCCCTGGGCCCTTTCCCCGTATGCAGTCCCCCCTCCCCTACTCGGATTGGATTCTGGGAGGAAAACCCGTGGGGGCCTAGCTGTTTGAGTCGTTGTTTGGGGCCCCCGCCGGTTTGTTTCCCCCAGCTTTTGTTTGACCCCCCGCGACCCGGGTTGCCCCCCAACCCCGGCTAATTCAGGAGTTTCCCCGATGTGTTTTTGGGAAAGAAAAAGGCGGGACCCTTGTTTCTATCGGCCATACGATGTCCGTTTGATCTCCCCGGACACGGGCCCCTCCCAGGGCAATCTTCCTTTGTCCTTTCCCGAGACCCAAGCATATGGAATACGTCGTAAAAAAACCCTCCAGAAGGGCTTTTTTTTCGTAAACCCCTCCTTCCCCCCGGAGGTGGGGTATTTTTCTTTAGAAAAAAAGGGGACGGCTCCTTGGGGCCCCCTTCGATTTTCTTGGTCTTAATAAGATCAAATTTTAAAAAATTGTTACCCTTTTTACCCCCTAAACACAAAAAACTTTTGATCCCCAGTGGGGGGGAAAGATCTTTTTTCCAAGCTCGATCTGGGGGTGCCAAACAATCTGGAGTATCCGAAAAGGAGAGGGAATGGAAAATTTTGTTTTTTAAACACAAGGGAGGGAAACCTTCGAATACCTGGTATGCCCTTTGGGGCTGTGCGACGCCCGCCGCTTCCCAGGAGTTCAAAAAATGATATTTTCAGGGATCTCCTTTTCCCCCTGTGTCGTGGTTTACGGAGACATTTAGTTACTCTCCCAACCGGAGACCATAAGTTCAGTCCCCCAAGTGTTGAGACCCTTCGAGCCAATCACCTGACCCCAAGGGGGGGAAATGTTTTTAAACCCGGGGTTTGAGTTACAGAAAGCCGTTTTCTGTCCGTCGTTTTTCCTTGTCCCTCTTGCTTCGGGCCCCCCGTTCACGAACCTGCCGCCTCCCTGACCCCCCCCCCTTTGACCCGGTTACGATTCTCCCTAACGTTTGTACCATGACATTGGCTCCCACCGCAAGCAAGCCCCTCCCAGTGGAAGCGACCTGGTATTTTTTCCCGCCGCAGCAAAAGTCCATCCCGCTTTGGGGGGGACTCGGGTGAAAAAGGGGGGCTACTTAACTCCGCTCCCTGGTGAGGGCTTTCGCTATCGTTTGCGGGGCCAGCGGATCCACTACCTTGGTGGTTACCATACATGGGGCCCCCCAAAGTTCATAAATGCATGAGGTATTTTTGATTTTTTTCCCCTAGTATAAGGTGTAAAAGACAGATATCCACCCAGTTCCCCTTTGCCCATGGGTTTGATCCAGAGGAAGGACCCTCCCACCTCATGAGCTACAAGCCAATTGTCCTAATTTCAGTGAGAAAAAATCCTTTGCGACTCCAATATGGAAATCAGAATAAATCCCTGGATCAGCGACCCCTCTCCAGAATCCCGGTCACTATAACTTGTTATATTATTACATCTAGAAATGTATCCGGGCCCTTCTCCAGGAATCCCCGGGCAACTTAACTTTTTATATTATTACATCTAGAAATGTCTCCAGACCCTTCTTTCCCGAATCCTGGTCACTATAAAATTGTTCTACTATACATCTAGAAATGATCCAGACCCTTCTACAATTCCGGTCACTATAACTTGTTATATTATTACATCTAGAAATGTATCCTGACCCTTCTCCAGAATCCTGGTCACTATAACTTGTTATATTATTACATCTAGAAATGTATCCAGACCCTTCTACAGAATCCTGGTCACTGTAACATGTTATATTATAACATCTAGAAATGTATCCAGACCCTTCTCCAGAATCACGGTCACTATAACTTGTTATATTATTAAAATCTAGAAATGTATTCAGACCCCCTCCAGAATCCTGGGACTATAACTTGTTATATTATTACATCTAGAAATGTATCCAGACCCTTCCCTAGAATCCTGGACACTAGAACTTGTTCTACTATTACATATATTATTTGACTGTACAAAATTATTCTTTAGTAACATCTTATCAACTGCTTATGTAAAATCTCATCCTTCATCATGCAGTACCTGTTGGGACAGAGGTGCCCTCCCCTCGCACTCTCGCAGCCAATGTGCCGTTACTAGGAACTGACTCTGATGGGCTCAGATGTGAACAGTCATTCGACACTGACAGGCACCTGAAAACTTAAGGTTCTGGCTCTTCACCCTTGCTGAGACGACCGGATTCAACATTGACAGTTCATCTACTATTAACACACATATGCAGCTGAGTGTTAACTGAGAAAGAAATTAGCTCATTTCTCTTATGTTTCTATAGAAAACAATTATCTAATAGACCAATAGGAGACACAAGCTAAACAGAAGTATCAAAAAGGGGTTTAAAAAACCCTTCATTTGTGGTTGTGTAAAAATTTAAATCTTTGCTTAATTTCTGACGTTCTGTGGGGATTTAAATTTTTTTTTACACATCTAAAAACCTTTTTTAAAAAAGGGTTTAAGAAAGCAGTAAAATGTTACTTTCTTTTTTTCCCTTTGGAGCAGTTTTATGGGGTTTAGTTATATTCTTGAAACCTAGTAGGCAGAATTATAGTATTATATTCTTGTACATGGGGAAAGCGGGTTTTATGTATTTATATTCTTGAAAACATAGAGGAGTATATAGTATTTAATATCCTTGTGCTTTGGGGGGGAAGTTTTAATTGTTTTATTTTCTTGAAATAGGGACCCAGTTTATAGTGTTTTATTTTTGTAAAAGGGGGAAAACCCAGCTTTTATAGTAGTTATATTCTTGTAATAGGGGCGTTTTATAGTAGTTATTTTATTGTCATAGGGGGGGCAGTATTATATTTGTTATATTCTTGTAAAATAGAAGCAGTATTTTACTAGTTTTTTGTTGTACATAGGGGGCCCAGTATTATAGTGGGGGTTTATATTTTTTTGGTAAATAGGAAGGCATTTATTTTAGTAGTTATTTTTTTTACTTTAGGGGAAAGGTGTATTATATTTTGTTATATTTTTTACAAAAGGGAGGAATTTATTTTGTAGTTTTTTTATTCTTCACTGGGGAAAATTTTTTTGGGGTTTTAAATTGTTGTACTTGGGAAAGCAGTATTATAGTGTTATTTTTCTTTTTAATAGGGGGCGGTTTTTAGGAGTTTTATTTTGTACAAAAGGGAGTTTTATAGTATTTTATTTTTGTAAAAAGGGGAAGTGTTTTTTATAGAAAGTTTATTTCTTTTTATTTAGGGGCAGAATTATGTAGTTTTATTTTTGTAAATAGGGGGCATTTATTATAGTATTTATATTTTTGTACAAAAAGGGAAGCAGTTTTAAAACGGAAAGTTATATTTTGTACTTTGGGGAAAATATTATAGTAGCTATATTTTTGGGCCCATAGGAGCAGTTATTATGTATTTTTAAATTCTTGTAGATAGGGGCAGTTTTATAGTGTTATATTTTTGGGAAACAAAGGGAGCGTATTAATTAGAAATTTTTTTTGTACATATGGGGGTTTTTCGTAGTTATATTCTTGTACTTAGGAGAGTATTATTTTTGTTATATTTTTGTTCAGGGGGGGAAGGTATTTTTGGTTTTTATATTTTTTGTACATAGAGGCAGATTATTAGTACTTATATTCTTGTACTTGGGGAGCAGTTTTTTTTGTAGTTATACCCCTGTACATAGAAGCAGTTTTTAGAATTTTATATTCTTGTACATAGGAGCTGTTTTTATAGTAGTTACCCCCTTTTCATAAAAGCAGTATTTATATTGTTATTTTTTCTTGTACATAGGAGCTTTTATTTAAAAAGGGGTTTTATTTTGTACATAGGGGCAGTTTTAAATAGTACTTTTTTTTTGTACATGGGGGGCTGTATTTTTGTACTTATATTCTTGTACATGGGGGGAAGTTTTTAGTAGTTATTTTTTTTTTAAAACATATGGAGCAGTATTCCCAGTGGGTTATATTTTGAAATTTGGGAAGCAGTATTATAGTATTTAAATTATTCTTTTTAAATTGGGGGGCAGAAATTAATTAGTTTTATTTTTTGTTTAAAGGGGCAGTTTATTTTATGTAGTTATATTTTGTACTTTAGGGGGCAGTAGTATTATAGTTTTTAAATATTCTTTTTCATAGGAGAGTATTTAAAGTAGTTTTATTTTGTACTTAGGAGAGTATTTTATTTGTTATATTTTTTTCTTAGGGGAGTTTTATTATTTGGTTATATTTTGAAATTGGGAAAGTTTTTTTTTGTTTTATTCTTTTTTTCTTTGGACATTTAATTTTTTAGTAGTTTTTTTTTCTTGAAATTAGGGCGTTTTTTTTTTTTTAGTGTTATTTTAATTTCCTTGAGGGTTTTTATTTAAAATTTTGTTCTAGGGGCAGTTTTTGGCAGTTTTTTTGTCCATGGGGTTTTATAGTGTTTTTTTGGGTCTAGGGGCGTATTAAAAGTATTTTTATATTTTTGTACCCCCAGGAGCAGTATTATAGTATTTAAAAATTTTGGGTACATGGGGGCAGTATTATAGTAGTTTTATTTTGTACATAGGGGGCAGTATTTTTGTATTTAAATATTCTTGTACATAGGGGGCAGTATTTAAAAGTAGTTATATTCTTTTTCCCATAGGAACAGAATTACAGTTCAGCCCAAAAGTTGTGTTTTTAGCCCAAAAGTCTGGGGAAACCCACTGCTAAGGAAGGCAAAAGGCGGGAAAAAAAGGATTGTTTGGGCTAAAGAAAAACAAGGAAGGGGAATTGGGGACCGTGTCATGAAAGAAAATCATGAAATACAGAAAACTCTTAAAATTGAAAAGGTTTGTTTCAAACTTTTGGTCTGTACTGTATTTTTATTTTTATTGTTGTACATGGGGGCCCAGTTTTATGTAGTTATTTCTTATATGTCTTAAAGGTTTTAAAAATTCCCTGGATCCCTGTTTATTGAAATTTTCAATATAAATTATAATTTAAAAAAACCATCCAATCCCCCAAAGTGGGGGGGCCGGATTTTTTGGGGAAAACGGGGTAAGTAAAAATAACCTTTAGGATTTGGATACGTGACATTCCAAATCCTGATATTTTGCCCCCATGGGGCCCAAACTTTGTAACCAGAGATATTCGACCCAACACTAAGGACCAAGGGGGGACAAGGGGTTGGTCTATTTTGCTTTTGACATGGGAAACCTTAGGCTATTTTCCCAACACGGGGTAATTGTGGGGATCCCAGTCCCCCCTGCAATTACGGGGGGCGTTGGGGCAGGGGGGGGGGGCGGGGGAAAGGACGGGGCGGCACCCGGCACCTTGATTTCAATTTTTTCGATGGGGTTTTTAAGGGGTGAAAAAACGGGAATGTATTTATTCCCCCCTCCCTTTCCCAATGAAATTTTGGGGGGCTCCGTTAATGAGGGGGCGATTTCATTTGTACTTGGGGTGCATTTACGGCGTGAAAAGGGTTTCCCCCAAAAATTTAAGCCGGGGGAAAATTACCCTTTTAAAATACTTGCAAAAAAAAAAAAAAAAGTTTTTTGGGGTAACATAGAAACTTTAATAAATCAATAATTTTTCTTTTTTATTATTTTTAATTGTAGGGTTATGTTTCATGGGTTTTTTCCCGGTTGTTTTAATCTTGAAGGTTTTCTTTTTTCTCTTCTTGCACGTTGCCCTAAAGCTTTTTCTTTGTTTAATGTTTAATTCTAAAATTTCAAGTTTTTTTTTTTTTACTTTGTCATTTAAAATCGGTGTTGACATAGATTTTATCAAAAGACGGAAGAAAGCAATGTATGCAGCGCCGGACTTGTCTGTGTGACAAACAGATTTTATTAATGTTTTTTGGGAATTTCCCAGATTTTTTTTTAAAATGTTCGGTGCTTAAAAAAACTTTTCCTGCTTGCAAAAGGGGAATTTGAAAAAAAAGTTACAGAAGAAGGGAAAATTTTGGGCATAAAAAAGGGGGGTTCACTGCTTAATAGGAAATCGCTTAAGGTAAAACTTTTTTTGGGAAATTTTTTTTTATGGTGAAGTTGCAGTTCAAAGAAATGTCATAGAATCTGTTACAAAAAACAGTGCGAAAAGTCATCAATAAAAAAAGTAACTTTTAAATAGAAAGTTAAAAGGGGTGTTCCAAGGCCCACCCCCTTTTGGCTGGGTTTAGGCTCTCAAAAAGTCTTAAAGGTGGGGTGGTTTACAGCTTCAGGTCCCAAATTCCTTTCAGGCTGTGGTGGTTCTACGCTTTAGGTCACTTTGGGTCGCCCGTAAGGGGGTTTTAAAGTTTCGGTTCCCACTTTCCCTTTTGGGTTGTGGGTAGTTCTACAGCTTCAGGCTCTCACTTCCTGCTCAGCATGTAAGGGGTTCTAAAGCTTCAAGTTCTCACTTCCTGTTCAGCCTGTGGGTGGTTCTACAGCTTCAGGCTCTCACTTCCTGCTCAGCATGTAAGGGGTTCTAAAGCTTCAGGTTCCCACTTCCTGTTGTCGGGCTGTGGGTAGTTTTTAAAGGGTTCAGGCTCTAAATTCCTGTCAAACATGTAAGGGGGTTTTAAAAATTCAAGTTCTTTTTTGTTGCCCGTGGGTGGTTTTACAGTTCAGGGCTCCACTTTCCCGCTCAGCATGTAAGGGGTTTTTAAAGCTTCAAGTTCTACTTCCTGTAGCCCGTGGGGGGTTTACAGGGTTAGGCTTTCATTTGGGTCAGTATTTAAGGGGGTTTTAAAGTTCAAGTTCTCATTCCCGATCCGCCCTTTTTTGGGTGGTTTTACAGTTTAAAGGGGCCCCTCATTCCCGCTCGCTTTTAGGGGTTCTAAAGCTTTTAAGTTTCACTTCCCGTTCAGCTGTGGGTGGGTTTCCGCTTTAGGCTTCACTTTCCCCGCGCATGTAAGGGGTTTTTAAAGTTAGGTTCCCACTTCCTGTTTGGGGCTGTGGGTGGTTTACAGCTTCGGCTCTCAGTTCAGCCTTTTAAAGGGGTTTTAAAGCTTCAGGTTCCCTTCCCGTTCGGGCTGTGGGGTTTGTTCTTTCACTTCGGCTCCCCACCCTTTTTTCAAAATATAAGGGGTTCTAAAGCTTCAGGTTTCACTTTCCCGTTCAGGTGTGGGGGGTTTTACAGTTCAGGCTTTCACTTCCAAACTAGCCAGTAAGGGGGGTTTTAAAAACTTTTAGGTTTTGTTCTTGTGGGGGTGTGGGGGGCTATAAAATGTAAAATTTAAAATTTGGGCCCCGGTGGAAAATAGTGAAAAAGGGGCCCCCCAGTACCCTCTGCCTATGCAATGCTGTGGAAAAAGGGCTTTTGGGGCCTCAGGGGGCAGGTCCCAAATAGGTCGTTTCCCCTTTTATTCCCCTTTTGCTATGCCCCCGGGTTTTTAAAAGTTTAGGTTTTAAATTCCTGGGCAGGTTTTTAGTGGTTTTAAGCTTCGGGAGCCTTTTTTCCCGTTCCCGGTGTCCCTTTGGGTTTACGTTTAGGCTCCTACTTCCTGTTAGGTGTCCTTGGTTTTTACAGGTTTAGGGTATACTTTGTTTATCAAATGAGTGCTTTTACAGTTAGGCTCCAACTTCTTGTTTGGCTTTTGGGGGGGTTTACAAATAAAAAAACTCCACTTCCTGTTAGTTGTGGGTTTGGGTTTTCGCAAAAAGATCAGCTTTGTTTTGGCCGTGGGTGGTTTTAAATTTTAGGTTCCCCACTTTCCCGTTGAGGGTTTTGGGTTTATTTAACTTCTCGCCCCTCACTTCCTGTTATGGCTTGGGGGTTCAAAACGCAACTGAAAATTTCAGCTTTCTTATTCTAGCTAAGCGGGTTTTTAAAGGGGGTTTTGGGAACGAGCAATAACATAGCAAGGGGAGCAGGTACGAGATTAAAGGGTTAAAATATGTCAGTAAGAAGTATTAAGAAGCGCCCTAGCTTTTAGATGTATCAGGGTCCAATAATAAAAGTTACATATTTTTTGTGGTTTGTAGTTATTGATTTCAAGGTGTTAGTTGTGAAATTATTGGTAATTGTGCTGTCTTATGTTAATTTGAGTTCGTTTTACCATTGACCTGCTTTCAAATCCTCTCCCTCCTTAAGAACTAACTCCATCCATACCTTTCCTGGGTTCTTAAAGGTGTTGTCTCGCTACAATGATTGGGTTTTAATTAAAAGATCTTTACAAAACAAGCAGCTTTGCAATATATGTTCATTACAAATGTCCTATTGATTTTGAGTTATCCCTGTTATAGTATAATCACTTCTCAAATCTCTATATAGGCCGACCTGTTGATCTTTATCTCACTGGCTGTCAGGTCTGATGACTCATCACCTTTCAGAATACAAGTCAGAGCAGAGAGCCCCTCCTGCACAGAATGCTTCTGTAGTGGAGGGAGGGGGGGGGGGGGCTCTGGCTTCTGTGTCCATGCTGCCTGGATTAACCCTGTGTGTGCCTGCTTCCTCCTGCTCTCTACACAGATTGAAGAGAGCAGAGGTGAAGCTGATCAATAGATGTGACAGCAGTGACCCTGTGTGTTACTATAATCATGATGTGTCTGTGGAGCTGTGACTATACTAATAGAACAGGGGGGCATGTGAACGCTTCATGCTCTGCTGTATTAGTGACACATCCTGAGTATAGTAACACTTCACAGCTGCCCTGTGTCTGTTCTGACAGGGTCTGTTTGTTGCTGGAGATGTGGAGATTTGTATGCTACAGCAGGGGGTATAGGAACACTTACATCCCCCCTGCTCTGCTATTAGCAATCACAGCTTATCAGCCCTCTCTGCTGCCTCCGTGGAGCTGACAATACAGCTGATCTAGCAGCAAGAGCCTGCAGCAGACCTAGGCAGGCACACACAGGGTTAACCCTGGCAGCAAACCCCCTCGCTTCTTTCCTCCCCCCCTGCTCTATAGAAGTTACAGAGGAGAGCTGTCTGTGTGCTGAAGGGAGGGGGGAAGAGGGAGGAGAAGAGGCAGACAAGAAGCACGCCCCTGAATTCAAAAATCCTTTGCTCCTTTGCCTTTGAAGAAGGCTGAAAGCTTGTAATGAGACAACTCCTTTAAAGGGGTTGTATCATTTCATTGAATGGTCTTCAGATTAAGGGGAAAGTGAATACAAGCAACTTTGCAATTAGATGTTATTAGCAAAGCTGTCTTGTTTTCACAGTCTCCCTTATCTTCGTTTTCTGTTTACACTGATATCCAGTGCTGGTCGGATCCCTCCTCCTTGCATTTCACTAGCTGAGAGCTCATTTACATTCTGTTCAGCCCCCGGTCGGCTGTATTCACAGAGCTTGCATACCTGCCGCTCACTCAAAGTAAGGGACGGGCACATTTTCACTCCGCACAGCCAGAAGAAACAGAATAACACTGCAGGGCTTCTATAATCAGGAAACAACACAATTGTGTGTCGATCCCTGCCTCTCCTGTATAGAAGGGAGATCTGTGCCATTCATAGAAAGCTGTAACAAAACACCAGCTGTGAGAGGAGAAGAGATCAGTGCTCAGTCTAGATTGAATGCAGCCTGTGGTATGTATACAGCTCTTACAAAATAAGACTGATAGGGAGAGACACAGTGACATGTGGACTCAGAGAGGGGGGGGGGGGGGTCTTGGGAGTCAGCATGAACAGTGAAGGAGGGATGATGTCACCCTGTTGGGAGGGGAAGAAATGCCCCCCCGCATTTCTAGAGTTGAGAAGCTGAGAGCAGTATGAATCGGCTGAACTAAAGAAGCGATACATCCCCTTTAACTCCTCCTCACTTATTTATTTCCAATGCTCCCAGACCACTTACTGTCCAGAAGGGGAACTACCAGTCCAAGCTCTACACTTCCACCAATGTCTGCAGGTTCGCATACAGGGAAACCACCATTCCACCTTCACAGTAAACCTGTAGCTCTAAAACATACCATGATCCACCTTCCCCATGTTGCTCAGTATTCAGGGTCCTTATGTAGTGTAATAAACACAACCACAACACAGTATAATCATTACAGCATATATATTCACATAAAATACTCACATTAACATACTTAAATAGGTCTCTTAAAGGAGACATATCAACAATCTCATAGGGAGAGAATGTATGTACCCTATTAGCCTCCTCTATGGATCAAAAGAGTATTAATCATACGTTCACACTTTATTAGACAAATGTAGTCACAAACACAAGAGAAATATCACAAAATGATACATAGGCAAACTTGATACAGTGAAGGAAACAAGTATTTGAACCCTTGCTGATTGTGTGAGTTCGCCCACTGACAAAGACATGAACAGTCTATAATTTTAAGGGTAGGTTAATTTTAAAACTGAGAGAGAGAATATCCAAAATAAAATCCAGAAAATCACATTGTATAAATTATATAACTTTATTTGCATTTTGCTGAGAGAAATAAGTATTTGATCCCCTACCGACTATTAAGAGTTCTGGATCCTACAGACCAGTTAGAGGCTCCTAATCAACTTGTTACCTGCATTACAGACGCTGTCTTACATAGTCACCCTTATTAAAGACTCCTGTCCACAGACTCAATCAGTCAGACTCTAATCTCTACAACATGGGCAAGACCAAAGAGCTTTCTAAGGATGTCATGGATAAGACGACAGACCTGCACAAAGCTGGAATGGGCTACAAAACCATAAGTAAGACGCTGGGTGAGAAGGAGACGACTATTGGTGCAATAGTAAGAAAATGGAAGAAATACAAAGTGACTGTCAATCGACATCGATCTGGGGCAACTGCAAAATCTCACCTCGTGGGGGATCCTTGGTCATGAGGAAGGTGAGAGATCAGCCTAAAACTACACGGGGAACTTGTTAATGATCTTAAGGCAGCTGGGACCACAGTCACCAAGAAAACCATTGGTAACACATTATGTTGTAATGGTTTAAGATCCTGCAGTGCCCGCAAGGTCCCCCTGCTCAATAAGGCGCATGTGCAGGACCGCCTGAAGTTTGCCAATGAACACCTGGAGGATTCTGTGAGTGATTGGGAGAAGGTGCTGTGGTCAGATGAGACAAATATTGAGCTCTTTGGCAATAACTCAACTCGCCGTGTTTGGAGGAAGAGAAATGCTGCCTATGACCCAAAAACACTGTCCACACTGTCAAGCACGGGGAGGGGGAACATTGGGCGACACGTATGAATTTGAATGCGTACCTTTTTTTTACTTGGCGCCGACACTCCAGTTCTAAATAGATATAGAAGAGTGTAGAATACGACAGTATGAAGATTTGTGGCGCATTAAATAGAGCTTAGTGCGCCAAGTTTGGCGCATTACACTCTATGCCCATACAAAGTTTGGCGCATTAAGCTCTATGTAATGCGCCAGAAATCTGTCCTATTCTACACTCTTCTATTTATATTTAGAACTCTGGTGTTGGCGCCAAGTAAAAAAAAAAAGTACGCATTCGAATTCATACATGTCGCCCATTATGTCTTGGGGGTGTTTCTCTGCTAAGGGCACAGGACTCCTTCACAGCATATATAGGAGAATAGATGGAGCCATGCACCATAAAATCCTGAGTGACAACCTCCTCCCTCCACCAGGACATTAAAAATGGGTCATGGCTTGGTCTTCCAGCGAGACAATGACCCAAAACATACGGCCAAGGCAACAAAGGAGGGGCTCAAAAAGAAGCACATTAAGGTCATGGAGTGGCCTAGCCAGTCTCCAGACCTTAATCCCATAGAAAACTTATGGAGGGAGTTGAAGCTCTGAGATGCCAAGCAACAGCCTCAAAATCTTAATGAATTAGAGATGATCTGCAGAGAGGAGTGGAGCAAAATTCCTCCTGACGTGTGCAAACCCCATCATCAACTACAAAAAACAGTCTGACTGCTGTGCTTGCCAACAAGGGTTTTGCCACCGAGTATTAAGTCTTGTTTACCAGAGGGATCAAATACTTATTTCTCTCAGCAAAATGCAAATAAATCTATATAATTTACACAATGTGATTTTCTGAATTTTATTTTGGATATTCTATCTCTCAATGTTAAAATGAACCTACCCTTGAAATTATAGACTGTTCATGTGTTTGTCAGAGGGCGAACTTACACAATCAGCAAGGGGTCAAATCATTATTTCCTTCACTGTACAAAAGTGACAAAGTTTAAATATACTCTAGGTAAATATCAAAACAGTATATGGCTATGTCTGAACAGCACATGATTACAGTCAGACTTTTAAGCGGATTCAGTATTTAGGATCCGCAAGAATCCGACTATAATCATGCGCCCATAGACCCTATGTTACGGGTCCAGGAAGTGACATCAGGTGGGATTTTGATGGGAAGTGACGCGGCACAGGAAGCACTGTAGATTGGTAATTTAACTTTTTTGCAAATAAACCTAACCCCAATTTAAATCAGGGTAAATTTCTTGTTAAAGGGGTTTTGCCACGATTTCATCTCATACCTCCTTCATCCAGCTCTTCAGCTCTGTGTGTTCAGAAGGGGGCGTGTGTGATTTGTTTGAATCGCAGATCATGTGACCCTGCAAGATGACATCACCAGGCCTTTCCTCTCTCTAGTCAAAGAAAGGTCTGTTTATGTAAAGCATTGTGAGTAGCTGAGAGGTAAAGCTTTTGCCTCCAGGCACAAGGGTCCTAGGTTCAAATCCCGGCAGGAACCAAACCTGTGGATTTTTTTCTCTCTTTATCAATGCACAGACCTGATTGATGTTTCTCTTTTCTTTTTTATTCATTTGCACTGTTTGACTAATTACTGAGGAGGACAGAGGACGGGAGTAGAATGACAGCACCTGGGGCTGAAGACTTGCTCATCAGTGAGTATGTGTGATTACTAAGGAGTACAGAGGACAGGAGTGGAATGACAGCACCTGGGATTGAACACTCGCTCAGCAGTGAATGTGTGTGATTACTAAGGAGTACAGAGGACGGGAGTAGAATGACAGCACCTGGGATTGAACACTTGCTCAGCAGTGAGTGTGTGTGATTACTAAGGAGTAGAGGATGGGAGTAGAATGACAGCACCTGGGGTTGAACACTCACTCAGCAGTGAGTGTGTGTGATTACTAAGGAGTACACAGGACAGGAGTAGAGTGACAGCACCTGGGGTTAAACACTCGGTCAGCAGAGAGTGTGTGTGATTACTAAGGAGTACAGAGGAGAGGAGTAGAATGACAGCACCAGGGATTGAACACTCGCTCAACAGTGAGTGTGTGTGATTACTAAGAAGTACAGTGATAGGAGTAGAATGCCAGTACCGGGGGTTTGAACAGCGCTCAGAAGTGAGTGGGTGTGATCAGTAAGGAGTGCAGCGGACAGGAGTAGAATGACAGCACCTGGGATTGAACACTCGCTCAGCAGTGAGTGTGTGTGATTACTAAGAAGTACAGAGGATAGGGGTAGAATGACAGCACCTGGGGTTGAACACTCGCTCAGCAGTGAGTGTGTGTGATTACTAAGAAGTACAGAGGATAGGAGTAGAATGACAGCATCTGGGGTTGAACACTCGCTCAGCAGTGAGTGTGTGTGATTACTAAGGAGCACAGAGGACAGGAGTAGAATGACAGCACCTGGAGTTTGAACACTCAGTAGCTGCCTGAGAGGAGAGGTGATGTCTCACCCCTGGTCGTATCCCCTGGAGACGAGCTGTAAACAATGCATCACTAAAGGAGCAGCTAAGACAAAAACAGAGCTGAATTTTTAATAATAATGAATTGTGAAAATATTTGTTATTTCATTTGCAAGCTTCCCACGTCAATTTTACTTCGTGGCAAAACCCCTTTAAATTTTGTTAAAAATCAATTTGGACTGACCCGAATTCAATCACTTTGGTAAAAATATGACATTTGATGTGAATCCAAAACACAGTATTAGTATTTATAAATTATCCAGTATTTTTTTTTTCTATTTCTCATTTTATTTTTCTAAATTTAGTCATTTTTTTTTTTTAAATAAAATTGCTTTGCCAAGAATGTATCTCTGACATTGAATCTTTTCCGAGTCCATGTTTACCTTAAGCCTTTCTACATTCATTTCCATAATTTTATAATAACAATAACTTATTTCGACCTTCGTACTGTCCCTTTAAATTCCAAAAAATAAAAAAAAAATTCCCCTGCTGTAGCGCCTGACTCTTTTTAAATATAAATTCAAATATATTCAAATGTATACAGTACTGGATGCCTTGTATCCTATTGTGCCACAGCATTTAGCATTAACACTTGGTTTTTGGGCCAAATATCTCCACTATCAAACGGGAAATTAATTTAGCGGAGGTCGCGCGCCATTGTTGCATGGAGCCAATTGAATTAGGAAGTTTTCGAGTATGACCCGAGCCCGTCTTGTAGCTCCACATCAATCATCGGGGGATGACGTCCTCTGACATCCTCTTCATAGAGGCGAATAGACACCCGGTAAAATCTGGCGAGAGCAGAATCGCAAGGAGCGGCGTTAAATGTGTTATTAATTATATGATACCGAGTCCCGAGCGCCTTCTCATGAGATTCATTAAACGAAAGCTGCTTTTAACGACCTTTTGTAATTGTAATGTTGATACAGTAAAATAAAACCTCTCGCAATATAATATATTTCCCAGCTGCTTAGAGATGAAATTGTTTGAAAGTCATAAAAGTCTATGGAAAACGTAAGAAACTATTTTAATTAAGAAAAAAAAAAAAAAAAAAAGTTTGTTTTCTTTATTGACTTAACAACAAGAGAAATCTTTTTGGCGACTTGTGTTTTTAGCGCATTTGTTCCATGTGTTGCTGTCGGTGTTTACATTTATTATATAATTTACAAGAGGATCCAGAAGGAAAAAAACAACGGAAACCAATAAAAAGGGAAAACACATCTACATATAAATTGTAACTAAATAAGTAGAATTTTTACGTGTAACAGGGCACCGGTTTGCAGTCGCGCCCATTGGCAGTTGCATGTACTGGGATACGCAACAGTGTGGGTTCCTGTCCACAGTCGGGCCTGTCCCCCTGCCAGATCTGCTACTCACCTCCTCCTTGCTCCTAGCCATTGTCCCCGCCTTCTACTCCGCTGGTCCCCTCTGTCAGGCACACAGCTGTCCTCTAGTGGGCACACAGGCTGACTCGTCCTGATTTAAAGGGCCAGCGTGTACCAGCCATCTGCTACTCGACCATCCAACTCAGACCATGGACCAGCATCCTGCGCCCAGTTATTGGTGTCTGTTCTTAGTGTCATATATGTAGTGTACAGGAGTGTACACTCCTAATTTTGTTTGTGCCTCATGATAGTGTCTACTATGGAAGCCATTGTTTATTGTGTGCAATATAACGTGTCAGTGTCAATATTAAGTTTTTATGCCGCTATGCTGTGTAAGCCTGAAGCAGAGTGGTGGTTACCTAGGCAACTAGGGTGTGGCCAGAGGTGATAAATAAAGGTACCCAGGTGGGAGGAGTTCGGTTGATCAGTTAGGCAGTTGGTCAGTTAGGCAGTATGTGAGTTACACCTAGAAAGTGAGAAGACCTGCCACCTCTGCGCCAGGCTTTACAGACTGTCTTGGGACGTAACATCTAGCCTAGAGTAAAGAACTGTTTGTGTTATACCACCTTGCCTCCTGTCTATTACTCTGCTGACAACATCAAGGACTCCTCAACTACCTTCTGGACAGGTAGGCCTATCTACAGAGTGTGTCCCGGGGGAACACTGGAGGAACACCACCTACTCCTGAACAAGCAGATCCGCTATGCATTGTAACTGTGTCAAGGAGAACAAGAGAGGATTGGGTGTCTAGCCACCGTGACATTAAATTACCACTTCCCCTCCTCTCCTCTGCGACCCTGGCATGTTACATATACAATACATGAAAAAACTTTGAGATTCTTAGTTCACATGTTTTGATCAAAAAATGCTTAAGCCACCCTCGGCTCCAACGGGATCTCAAGGCGGGTGGTCCTACTCTATTTTTACCTCTAGCTTGAGTCAAATTCAGACTTCTCATTTGGGTCAACAGACCTCCATAATCCAGAGAGAAAAATAAAAAAAGCCCCAACCTTACAAGCATACTGCACTGATATAAACAACTGTAGGGTGGGCGGGGTGCAAGAAACCAAAAGGGGGCATCCCTTCCTCCTCATATAAATTAAAAGCAATATATGCCAAATACAACGTATAGTTCTGCACAAAAAAACATTTCTGAAAAACACAATGTGAACCTGGGTGCCACTGGCATGGTTGCGGCATATATATATATATACACGCATTCCAATACCAGTGGCACACCATCAGCTGATGGATGCCTCCATTTTGGTCTCTTGCACCCCGCCCACCTCCACAGGCTGTTATATCAGTGCAGTATGCTTGTAGGGTTGGTGCTTTTTTTATTTTTCTCTCTGGATTATGGAGGTCGGTTGACCCTATGAGAAGTCTGAATTTGACTCTAGTGAGAGGAAAGAATACAGTAGGACCACCCGCCTTGAGATCCCGTTGATAGCCTGGGGTGGCTTAAGCATTTTTTGATCAAAACATGTGAACTAAGAATCTCAAAGTTTTTGTCATGTATTGTATATAGCATAAATGCTTCTTTAGAGGTTTCCATGTATTGTTTGATGTTCTTAGTGTCAGGATCGGTCAGGGACACACAAAGAGACACAGACGAGTAAGGCCCTGACACTGGTCCCAGCTTCTGTCCCTGCCTTTTGGGGAACCCGACTCCTTACTAGGCCGGCCCCAACCAGAAGACTGAAGACTGCACTGAGCCAAGTGAAACACAGACAGACACAAAAAAAAACACAGAACAAAAAAGAGTAGTCGGGCAGGCAAGTCGTACCAAACAGGCAGCGCAGTACAAAAAACGTGAGACAGAGAATAACCAGGGTGCAAGCAAGGAGTCAGAGAGCACAGGAGGAATCAATTTTGAAAAACAGGGAACTATATGCAGACAAACAGACCATTATAGCAGGCAAGGCAGAAAGGGAAATTAATCTTTTAAATAGGGAACAGAGAACGGGAACACAAGACCGGATAGGAGATCAGAGCTGTCACTCAAAAGGAACCAGGTGAACTAAGAGTGTGCTGGAAGGTTCCTGGCCACGGTTGTTGGCCAGGAAACAATTAAGCACACAGAGAAATAGACCAAGTTCACACTGGTAAAAACAAATACAAAAAGGCATCAGGTAAAAAACCATGGTTGCAGCCGCACCAGCCGTGACCGGTGACCAGAGCCCAAAGCTGGGGGTCTGCGGGGCATGATCGTGACACTTAGCATGTCAATCATTTATGGGCTTATGTGTCCTGATTGCTCTTCTGTTACTGACCCTGTTATGGAAATTAGGTTATTTTATGTTGTTCTTCCTATGGATTAACTTGGTGATTAAGTTTGCAATTTTTAATGAGACAAAATGGCTGAGACTTTCATCTTGATCTGCTTCTTCCATTTTTATTGTTTAAGTGAGTATTCAATACTGCTGATCCTGTGTACCGAACCAACTCTGCTATGCTGAAAGACTCTTCCTCTATCTGCTGAAAGGATACTTCTCTATTTTATATTCACTTCCCCATTCCTATGCTATATTCCTGAGCCTGCCTTGTCTGCCGCCTGTCATGAACTTATGCCTGAACCTGACCTTATTAGTAAGCTGTCAGCCCTGTCCGTTTGCCTATTCCCGATGACGCCTCGGCCTTATGCTCCGATACCATGTCACTCTACTCGTTGGCTGTCAGCTGGAGGACCTACATTGAAAGTAGAGACCAGGGAGTTCCCCGCAGCAAGGTCCATCCTGCCCTGTGGCCAGGGCCGTCTCTTCCATTGGGCCAGGTAGGCCACTGCCCGGGGGCCCCACGAGCTCAGGGGGCCCTCCCAGGCAGCCGAAAACCAGCCCAGTGGAGCGACAGCCAAGCTCTGCTAGGACTCGGGCCGCAGCGCGGCTCGGAGCGTCGCCGGGGGAGGCTGGGGTTTCCCCCCGGCGGGCCGAGAACGGCGCCGGTCTGTGGCACAGGCCCCTCCTCACATGGCTGCATGGCCGGGTCACCCGACCCAGCCATGTAGCCATCACGGACCCCCGCCTGCACCCCGCGGTTTCAAGCAGCGGGCCGAAGCTGACAGCTGGGATCTACTGATCCGTCTGTTCAGCTCCCAGGAGGCTGCGGGGCAGGCGCGCGATGTGATGACGTCATCGCGCGCCCGCTCCCCGGCCCCCGCACTCTGCTGTGAGCGGCCACCGGCAACGGACGAGGAGAAGAGGAGGGAAATCAGGTATGTAACATTTTTATTTATTTATTTATTTTAAACTACTGCCCCTGCCTGCCCATATACTGCCCTACCTGCCCATATACTGCCCTGCCTGCCCATATACTGCCCCTGCCTGCCCATATACTGCCCTGCCTGCCCATATTAATGCCCCTGCCTGCCCATATACTGCCCCGCCTGCCCATTTTACTGCCCCTGCCTGCCCTTATTTCTGCCCTGCCTGACCATATACTGCCCCTGCCTGCCCATATTACTGCCCATTTTACTGCCCTGCTGCCCATATACTGCCCTGCCTGCCAAAATACTGCCCTGCCTGCCCATATACTGCCATATACTGCCCTTGCTTGCCATTTTATGCCCCTGCCTGCCCATATACTACCAATTTACTGCCCTGCCTGCCCATTATATTTCCCTGCCTGGCTATTCCTGCCTGCCTGCCATATACTGCCCTGCCTGCCCATATACTGGCTATATATGCCTGGCTAAAATACTGCCTGGCTATATACTGCCCTGCCCGTCCCTATATGCCCTTCCTGCCCATAAAAATGCTCTGTCTAGCTTTATATGCCCTGTCTGCCCATATAAATACCCCTATACTGCCCTGCCTGCCCCAAAACTGCCCTGCTGCCCATTACTGCCCCTATACTGCCTGGTCTAGCTATTATAATGCCCATTATACTGCCCTGCCTGCCATATAATGCCCTGTCTAGCTATATATGCCCATATACTGCCCTGCCTGCCCCTATACTTCCCCGCCTGGCCATATACTGCTCTGCCTACCCTATATACTGCCCTGCCTGACTATATACTGCCCTGTCTACCTAATACTGCCCCGCCTGCCTAAATTTCTGGCCCTATCTATGAGGGGATAATACAGGAGGGCCCTACAGTCCCATGGGGGAGATAATACAGGGGGCCTACAAATCTACAGGGGGGCTATAAACCTACCTACAGGGGGCAGCATATTTACCTTACAGTGGGGCCCGTTTTACCCACCTACTTAATGGTGGGCGTCATAACAAGGGTGGGAACGGTAGTGAGTGCTGATAAAGTGAGGATTCTAAGATGTTTGTGCGTTACATTCTGCAGGAGGAGCTGCGGCGGGAGAAGGCGTCATGGCGGTGTCTGGACGGAAGGAGAGGAAAAGGGAAAAAGAACGATTCAGAGAAACGATGATCAGAGGGGCGTCTCGGTGGGTCCCTGGTGTCAGGGGTTATTTTGCTAATATATTCGATTAGTGCTGTGGTCTCTGTAATGTAATGGTGACCTGAGCTGGTAATGTTTATATTTTGTTTCTTTGAGGTTTTTGTTTTTTTTTTGGGGGGGGGGCCCAGTATACCTCTCTGCCCAGGGGCCCATAGTGCTGTTAAGACGGCCCTGCCTGTGGCGGGCTCTTGTGAAATCCAAGGACTCATTAGACTACGCTCCTGGTGTAGGTTATGCCAGCTCCTGACGGTGACCCAGTGGATCCTCCTCCTGTCTCTGGTGAGTCTGACCATGACATTAAAGGGGTTGTCTTACCTCATGGATTGCTTTTTATGTTAAAGATCTTACAAGTCACTTAATGGACACTATGGGCCACATGTATGAACCTGTTTAGGTCTAAAACTCACTGTTTTGCCCATAGGTTACTATAGGTTACTATGGGCAAAGGAGTGAGTTTTAGACCTAAACAGTTTCATACATGTGGCCCATAGTGTCCATTAACAGTGTCCTACCTATTCTGAGATATCCCCTCTTGTATGGGCTGCATCAGTTTCTAAGGGCACTATAGCTACAGACCTGTTCAATCTCTGCTGATAGGCTGCCAGCCCTGGTCGCTATAGCAACAGACCTGTCCGATCTGTCATGATAGGCTACCAGCACTGGATGCTATAGCTACAGACCTGTTCTATCTCTCCTGATAGGCTGCCAGCACTGGTTGCTATAGCTACGGACCTGTTCTATCTTTCCTGATAGGCTGCCAGCACTGGTGGCTATAGCTACAGGGCCTGTTTGATTTCTCCTGATGGCTGCCCGCACTGGATTTTATTGCTACAGACCTGATCAATCTTCCTGATAGGCTGCTAGCATGGATTTCTTAGCTACAGACCCGTTCAAATTTCTCCTGATAGGCTGCCCGAAATGGTCACTATAGCGTACAGACCTGGGTGATTCTTTCTGATAAGCTGCCAACACTGGTCACTATAGCTACAGACTGTTTGATCTTCCTGATAGGCTGCCAGCGCTGGTTGTATAGCTACAGACCCGTTCAATCTCTCCTGATAGGCTGCCGCACTGGGGCTATAGAAACAGGACCTGTTAAAAACTCTCTGATAGGCTGCCAGGGATGGTTGCTATAGCTACAGACTGTTCAATTCTCCTGATAGGCTGCAAGCACTGGTTGCTATAGCTAAAAACCCGGTTTCTACTGCAGCCTAGTTTAGAAGCCAGTAAACACGCCCCTGAATTCAAAATAAAACCAAGAAAACAGGACTGAGGTAAAATTAATCAATGTAGTGAGACAACCCCTTTGAGTCACCCTAAACACTATCTATCTCCACGTCTTCTTAATCTAGATCTCTGAAAGCCTCCTCTGGAGCACTGAGATCAAATATAGGTTTATGTAGCTATCTGCAGGATCAGGTAAATACCCTGGTTACATTTAAATTTACCAATTACTACGCCAAAAAGCAGAAAGCCAGATGGTTGTCACCAGTTAACCCCTCTACAGGGATCTGGTCTTCACTGCTGGAAATTTCTAAATTGTTACCCTTTGTGCAGTCTCCAGGAGCAATGGCTGAGAATGCAGTAATGAAGAATTGGGTGATATATGTGGTCAGGCAATGGATAGTTCGGGAAAGGTAGAGTAGGATTTTTAGGGTACAAAGACCAGAGGTCATGGTGGGTAAAAAAGGGTCATTAAAGTACTCGCCAAAGGTCAGGGAAGACAGGATATGGCTATTACACTATACAGATCATAGGTCTGGATAGGTAGGATCCAGTCTTTACAGTAAACAGGTCAGACTTCAGGGCAGGTAGAGTAGGTTGTTACAGTATATAGACCAATAGACCAGAGGTCAGGACAGGTAGAATAGGGTTGTTAGGGTATACAGGCCAGAGGTCAGGACAGGTACTGTGTGGTCATTACAGTATACAGGCCAGAGTAGGTACAGTATAGTCGTTACATACAGTATAAAGACCATAGATCTGGGTAGGTAAATTACAGTCTTTATAGTATACAGCCCATAGGTTAGGACAGGTAGATAATGGTCATTTGGGTAAACAGGCCTGAGGTAAGGGCAGGTATAGTAGGGTTATTAGGGTATACAGGCCTGAGGTCAGAGCAGGTAGAGTACGGTCATTAAGTTTATACAGTCCAGAGGTCAGGGTATGTGTAGTAAGGTCATTAGGGTACACAGTCCAGAGGTAAGGGCAGGAAGAGTATGGACATTACTGTATTTAGTCCATAGGTAAGGGCAGGTATGGTAGGGTCATTTGGGTATACAGGCCTGAGGTAAGATCAGGTATAGTAGAGTTATTAGTATATACAGGCTTGAGGTCAGGGCAGGTAGAGTATGGTAATTAAAGTTATACAGTCTAGAGGGAAGGGCATTTAGAGTATGGACATTACAGTATATAGTCAATAGGTGAGGTTAAGTATGGTAGGGTCAATAGGTTATTTAGTCCAGAGTTCAGGGCAGGTAGTGTAATGTCATTAGAGTACACAGTCCAAAAGTCGGGGTAGTTAGAGCACAGTCATTAAGGTATACAGGCCATAGGTCAGAGCAGAAAGAGAAGGGTCCCTACAGTATACAGGTCAGAGCTGGTACAGTATAGTCATTGCAGTATAAAGGCCATAGGTCAGGGTAGGTAAAGCACAATCATTACAGTATGGGTAGAGTATGGTCACTGCAGTATACAGGCTAGAGGTCAGGGCAGATAGAGTAGGGTCATTAGGGTATACAGGACAGGGGTCAGGGAAGCTATAATCATTACAATATACAGTCCAGAGGCTGTACAGTAGTAGTCATTGCAGTATATAGGGTCATAGCAGGTAGTAAGCACATCATTACAGTAGTGGGTAGAGTAGTGGTCACTTGGCAGTATACAGGCTAGAGGTCAGGTAGAGTAGGGTCATTAGGGTATACAGGACAGGGGTCAGGGAAGCTATAATCATTACAATATACAGTCCAGAGGTCAAGTAGAGTAGAGTCATTAGGGTATACAGATCAGATGTCAGGGTGGGTAGAGTAGGGTCATTAGAGTATACAGATCAGAGGTCAGGTAGAGTTGGGTCATTAGGGTATACAGATCAGAGGTCAGGTAGAGTAGGGTCATTAGAGTATAGAGATCAGAGGTCAGGTAGAGTAGGGTCATTAGAGTACACAGATCAGAGGTCAGGGTGGGTAGAGTAGGGTCATTAGAGTATACAGATCAGAGGTCAGGGTGGGTAGAGTAGGGTCATTAGGGTATACAGATCAGAGGTCAGGGTGGGTAGAGTAGAGTCATTAGAGTATACAGATCAGAGGTCAGGTAGAGTAGGGTCATTAGGGTATACAGATCAGAGGTCAGGTAGAGTAGGGTCATTAGAGTATACAGATCAGAGGTCAGGGTGGGTAGAGTAGGGTCATTAGGGTATACAAGCCATAAGCAGGTAAAGTAGAATCATTACATCATACAGTCCAGAAGTCATTTAGAGTAGGGTCAGTAGAGTATACAGGTCAGAGGTTAGGGCAGGTTGAGTAAGTTCATTAATGAATACAGACCAGAGGTTACAACAGATAGAGTAAGGTCCTTAGGGTATATAGGCCATAGCTCATGTTGGGTACAGTAGGGTCCTTAGAGTATTCAGGCCAATGATCAGGATGGGTAGAGTAGGGTCATTTGGGTATACAGGTCAGAGCCTATGGTGGGTACAGTAGGGTCATTAGGGCATTCAGGCAGGAGATCAAGATGGTAGAGTAAAGTCATTTGGGTATACAGGTCAGAGCTCATGGTGGGTACAGTGGGGTCATTGGAGTCATTAGGGTACTCAGGCCAGAGATCAAGATGGGTAGAGTAGGTTATTAGGGTATTCAGTCCAGAGGTCAGAGTAGGTATAGTGCAGTCATTACAGAATATATTTTACTAATGCAAAGTAATACAACTAGTAGTTGGCATTTAAAGTTGTACAAGTCTAGAGATTTGGCCAGTTTATTAAAGTATGAAAAATATGATGCATTCTTATTTTGCTGTGTTTACACTGTCTAAGTTTTGGATATGATAAGTAAATCTAATCCAATGTCTTTACAGATGGATGTATGCAGCCCCTTACAGGTATTGTCCACTTTAGAAAGATCTCCTACTGATAAGTTGATAAGCGTCCTACTGATGAAACTAATCTGTTGGGAGAACCCAGCAACGAATCCCTACAGCGCCTCTACAGGGGAAATGAAGCAATTCACATTACCTTTACTGGTATGTATTTGTTATGTATATACATTTTGGGTCCTACAAGGCAATAAATGACCTTCTCATATGCCCTTTACATTGGGGGTCATTATTTGTAGTCCCCCCCCCCCCCCCTCATCAATCCACAATGTATTTTATAAACCAGACAGAAAAGACAATTCATTGTCAACTCTGCAAATGCCATTGTTACATAATTAAATTTTGTGCCTCTGATGTTTGTCAAGTCATCGCCGGCCCCCGATGAGAATCTTTACATTCTAGATTCTTCTGGTGTCAGACTCAATCTACATCAGATTTTCCTTCCTTATATCAAAGCATGCAACAGATGGCGAGTTCTATCAATATTTACCCCTAAAGCAAAGATTAACTTCTCCATATCTGTACTCGGCGAGAAAACGCAGACAAAGGAATTGATAATGTTTGCGTTAAATCTGCTGGAAATTATTGCCTCTTAGTTGAGAAGCCTGGAGATACGACTATGCACCAGAGACTTGGTAACGCAGGTGTTCGCCGATATCTTTGCATATTTAACAGATGCTAAGTGTATAAAAACACTTTTCAAAACTTTGAACTAATGGATGTTTTGTAGATAAGCATCGAATAAGATAAATGAAAACACGGACTATAACCAGAAAATTCCCATCCCCGGCGCTCCGCCGAGCCGAGCAGCGCACACAATGGGTTGCTTTAAGTGATGCCGTGTACAACTTGTTTTGATATAAAAGTAATTTGTGACTTTTCTGATGTGGTGGAGATGCGGAGGCTTCTAGTCAGGTTGTAGAGCTTGGTAAAGTAGAACTTTCTTATTGGCTCTTTGTTATGTGGATTATAATACTCATTCCTCTATTCAAAGCCATAAGGCTCCATCCACACGACCAGCATTGCAAGTTGGGATCCACGTGGATTCTGACTTAAAGAGAACCTGTCACAGAGTTTTTGCCCCCCTGGCTGAGGACAGAACAAGCCAGTGTCAGACCTGCTGTTTCCAGCGCTGTGTCCCTTATTCTGTAAGATGCTGGAGTTTTCGTGTATTTCAGCCAGAAGAGTCATTCGAAGAGTCCTTCAAAGAGTCCGTTTTTTTCAAACCCGGCCAATCGGAGGCTAGCCCCGCCCACCTCAACTGATAAACCTATTACTTTGAATAGGTAGAAACATGTGAATAACTGTCAGTGGGCGGGGATAGTCTTTTGTGGGCGGGGCTAACACCTGCTCATGAATAAGATTTGAGGGGTAAATGCTCTAAAACTGCTGCATCTTACAGAATAAGGGACTCAGCGCTGGAAACAGCCGGTCTGACACTAGCTTGTGCTGCCCTCAGCAAGGGGAGCATTATCTATGTGACAGGTTCCCTTTAAAGCGAAGGTGTCATCAAAAAATGAGTCATTGTTTAAATCCCATTTTTATGTTAAACACATTTTTTTGGAATTTTTGGTTGTTTTTTTTTTTTTTTTTCACATCACTTTCAATATTTTTTAATAATTCTTAAGTCTTGCAGTTCTCACTTTGGCCACTAGGCCTTGTTTGCATCTCTCTAACAGCAGTCAGAGAGATTCTTTACAGTAGCTTCATGCACATAGGAGACTTAAAGGGGTTTTGCCATGAAGCGAGTTCATAACCTCTTAATCTGATCAGGAGAGACTATAAACAAAGCATGATGAGCAGCAACTCTGAGGAAGCAGAGGAGTCAGGGAGCGTTGTGCAATGTGTACTCAAATAAAACATTAGAACCAGTGGATTCTCTATACAAAAGACACAACATCTTTCTCCACAGTCCCTTGAAAGCTCAGTCATGTTCCCTGTCATCAGATAAGAAGTGCAGACAACGCAAGCCCGACCAAATCAGCTCCTCAGCTCCTGTCAGGTGGAGCTGGTCGTGTCTAATGCAAAATTTTAAGTAACTAAAGGATTGTAAAAAAAGCTGTAGATCTCAGAGGCTTCACTTTTTGTAATCACATATATTTAGAAAAGTGATTAAATACCCATTTTGGAGGATCCCACATCAACATTACATCGTGGCAAAACCCCTTTAAGATTGACTCAGTCCCATTGACTTCTATAGGAGAGTGTTCTAGTCATGCTCTGTGACCTGGGAAGAAATCACTGTAAAAACATACAAAAAATGGGACATTACTTACTCAAAAAACACTCCAATTCTTTGGGGCATGTTCACAGCTCAATGGCTGGACTAAAACTGACCCCAGAAGCTGGCAACTCTGGCCTTCATGCTAACTGGGAAAAAAATCAGCAGGTGCAGCTAATTGCTTGAGCAAAAGCTCACATACCCCCACTGCTATGGGAACAATTAGATGAAAAACTGCACACCAACTTGACACCTGTTCACACCAGCATGCAGAAAAGCCACAGTATAATGCTTTTCTGTAATTGCGGAACGTACTGTACACCCTACAACTAGCCATGTGAACATAGCCTAAGGGGCCGGGGTCTGGGGAACTCTCTGTGTAGTTAAAAGAAATGAATGATTGTCCACCTTGGAGGATAGGAGCACGATCTGATGTCAGGTTCTTTCTGCTGGACTTTTGTAGTTAATGGTCACCTCAAACCCGGGCTAACAAAAGGACCCTCATCTACTGTGACTGAAAGATCCACAATGATATTCTGATCACTATTAATAATATTCTGATCCCTATTAATAATATTCTGATCCCTCTATAGATGTTTAATTGTTTACTGACATGGCCTGTTAACTTGTTCTCTAAGTTTGCTTCTTCCATTCTACCTTGTTTGCAATATCCTTTTGTTCTGCATATTGTATGTGTTTTATAAAACTCAATAAACATCTATTGATTTAAAAAAAAAAAAAAAAAAGAAATATATATATATATATATATATATATATATATATGTATATATATATATATATACAGTACAGACCAAAAGTTACACACCTTCTCATTCCAAGAGTTTTCTGTATTTTCATGACTGCTTTCATGACACTGGTCTAATGTCCATTCCTTGTGTTCTTTAGCCCAAACAAGTCTCTTGTGCTTGTTGCCTCCTTAGCAGTGGTTTCCTAGACTTGTTTGGGCTAAAGACACCAGGAATGGACATTAGACTAGTGTCATGAAAGAAGTCATGAAAATACAGAAAACTCTTGGAATGAGATGGTGTGTCCAAACTTTTGGTCTGTACTGTATGTATGTATGTATGTATGTATGTATGATATATATTATCCTAAACCCTACCAATGATATTCTAATCCCTATTATTAATATTCTAATCCCTACCAATGGTATTCTGATCCCTATAATGAATATTCTGATCCCTATCAATGATATTCTGATCCCTATTATTAAAATTTTGACTCCCTCCCAAAGATATTCTAATCCCTATTAATACTTTTCTAATCCCATTAATATTCTACCAAGGATATTCTGATTCCTATTATTAATATTTTCATTCCTACTAATTTTGTTCTGATCCCTATTATTAATATTCCGATCCAAATAAAAACTTTTCTGATCCCTATCAATGATATTCTGATCCCTCCCAATGATATTCTGATCCCTCCCAAATATATTCTAATCCCTAATAAAACTTTTATGATCCCAATAATATTCTGATCCCTATCAATGATATTCTGATCCCTATTATTAATATTCTGATCCCTACCAATGATATTCTGATCCCTATTATTAATATTCTGATCCCTATTATTATTCTGAGCCCTACCAATGATATTCTGTTCCCTACCAATGATATTCTGATCCCTATTATTAATATTCTGATCCTTACCAATGTTATTATGATATTCTAATCCCTATTATTAATATTCTGAGCCCTACCAATGATATTCTGTTCCCTACCAATGATATTCTGATCCCTATTATTAATATTCTTATCCTTACCAATGTTATTATGATATTCTAATCCCTATTATTAATATTCTTATTCCTACCAATAATATTCTGTCCCGTACCAATGATATTGTGATCCCTATGGTCATTGTGTATAGGATAAAGTGTGCTCATATAAACTCAGAACTGTTACAGAATTGAATGATGTAATATATACAGCTCTCTGAGCGGCGCGGATGTAGCACAGTTTACTCCTGATATCACGTCTTTTCGGGTTATCTGATCTTAGATCACAACAAAATCCATGAAAATCAGTGAAGAAGTTGTGATAACTCTGAGTCCTGGAGCGTTATCTGTCGCGGTTATCATTGTTACATCAGTAATCCGGCACATGTAGCGGAGCACCGGGTTCTGCTGCGCCCCTTCTGCCTCTGAAGAGCCCTCCACAGATTGTTGTAGGTCACCCATTCATAGTCAGTGTCAGTAGAAGGAATCCGAGTTTTCCGCACTGAAGGTCACTCGAGTCTCACATTTCATTTGGTAACTTTTAATTGGTTTGCTCCCGTTCTGGCGCCTGTGATAGACCCATTCTTTATAGCTGATTCTGTACAACCCTGGTGAGATTTTGATTTGATATTTTCTTGCCTTGAGCGAGAAGATGTAACATCTGGAAGAACATAAGATTCATAAGCTGATCTCTGTTTTCATCGGTATCATGATTTAATTTAGTGAATGGTGTTAATTTTTTTTTCCCTTTTCCTGGGCTACTTCTTTGCCGCAGGCGACTATTAGTGATTCTCTTTTCCTTTCCAGATGCATCTGTCACTCAATTGGGACTGGGCGAGTTATCTTGTTTTACTTATGCGGAAAAGTTTATTTGCCCCGAA
>JAODAL010042422.1:0-34839 GCA_025379985.1 Phyllomedusa bahiana | reverse complement strand
ATAGCTGCATGTCACAACAAAATGCCCCCAAAAATTCAAAGCATGACCCTTGAGCCACTTTGGTCAATTGTGAAGAACAAATGTTTGTTAGAAACAACATTTTTTATAATAGGACCTGTAGTATTGCTGTATTTCAAAGCAGCATGACCCCAAAAATTTTAAAAATGACTTCTCAGCCACTGTTAAAAATTGTGAGGAGAAAATGCCTTTAGAAGCCACATTTTTTTACATAGGACCATGACTATAGCTGTATTTCACAGCACATGACCCCAAAAAATTATAAATAATGACTTCTCAGCCACTGTTAAAAATTGTGAGGGAGAAATGCCACTTAGAAGCCACATTTCTGTTCCAAAGGACCATGATTATTGCTGTATCTCACAGCACATGACCCCAAAAAATTATAAATATGACTTCTCAGCCACTATTAAAAATTGTGAGGGAGAAATGCCACTTAGAAGTCACATTTCTGTTCCAAAGGACCATGATTATTGCTGTATCTCACAGCAACATGACCTCAAAACCATTGACAATGCGAAAACTTCTTAAGATAAAGTGAGTAAATGGAATACGGTGTTGTCATGAAACCTTGCTGTCTTTTACAGTCTCCTCACAGCAAAACCAGCAAAATGAACTGTTGGGAAAAGAGAATAAAAATTGCAGTAAGAAATGATCATTTTAAAAAAAAGTTTTCAAGAGGACCATTTCTGTTTGAAAAGGAATGTGAAGTAGACCGGCAACTAATCGGTGACCTCGGCAATTGGGGCCACAACATCATCAGAGATCCATGCCTGATTCATCTTGATGAAAGTCAAACGATCCACATTATCTGTGGAAAGCCGGATGCGTTTGTCTGTAATGACTCCTCCAGCTGTGCTGAAGGTCCGCTCAGATATGACGCTGGCTGCTGGGCAGGACAACACCTCTATGGCGTGACGAGCCAGCTCGGGCCATTCGTCCATTTTGGATACCCAGAAGTCTATTGGGTCCGGAACACATGCAAAAACATCGGTGTGAGACGCAGATAGTCGTGCACCATGATCTTAAGCTGATCTCTGTGTGTTGGATGTGTGCCCTGCATTGCATGCGTTGGTGAGGTGGTAAACAAAGATTGCCAGAGGTCACCCATTAGGCTTCTGCCACCTTGCCTGCTGCTGCCGCTACGCCTACTTGGCACTCTACTGCTGTCACGTCGCTGATGTTGTTCCACCGTGACATTTGGGGAACGTGAAGCAGACGCAACAGATGTCTCCAGTTGATCAATCAGCAAGGTCTCCATTTCCTGCATTTTACTCTCTATTTGGGTGGGTGGAAGGAAAGTGCTGATTTTTGTTTTGTACCGGGGATCCAGGAGGGTGGCCACCCAGTAACTGTTGTTCATTTTGATGGCCTTAATGCGAGGATCATGTTGGAGGAAATGGAGCATCCAAGCACTCATGTGAGAGATGGAGCCTTGATTTCCCAAGCCTCTGGGTCGAGGGGCACTAGCAAACTGATCTTCCTCATCTTCCTCCTCCGCCTCAAATTCGCGCCAACCTCTTTCCAAGGCAGGGACGTCGGTAACATCGGTGTCTAGGAATACCTCCTCCTCCTCCTCTTCCGCTGCCTCCGGCACAGCTTCAACACAGCCCTGACTTGCCTGAGATGATGCACCCTGAGAGCTGTTGCGCCACCTTGCACTAGCTCTGGACCCCGATACACTGCCTAATGAAGACGATGACATTGTGGAAAAACTGTCGTGCCTTGTGGATTTGACGGGGGAAAGGTCCGTGTCCGCATCTGTGTCAGTCCTCTCTCCGTCGCTGGCGGGACCTGTTGTTTCAGAGGTGTCCACGACGTTCCAGAACTAAGATCACCACAATGCTCTAGCTGACACGGGGCATTGTCCGCACTGACCTTTTGGTTGGCTTTTCAAAACTGGCAAGGATGGGTGCAGATAGCTCTTTCACCTAGCCTCCACCTCTCGGTGGTCAACACCCCGAGGTCCGTACCGATGCTTGTCATTCGTAACTGCGTATTGGCATTGCGCTGCTTCACAATCGCTGGAGATGTGGAGGGTGGTGAATCCAGTGTGTTGCACGTTCAACAATGAGACGGTTTGACGGGGATGCCGAGCAGACGCTGCAACGCAGCCAGGCGGGGAGAGAGCAGGGATGCGGGAATGGCGGGAAGCATGCTGGCCGGAAGTGCGAAACACAGACCTCGACCTTCTTCAGCAGGCAGTCCAGACCCGGGTAGCTCTTTAGAAATTTCTGGACGACATGGTCATGCATGTGCCAGGCATGGGATGTGTGATGTGCTCCTCCAGCTAACGATCTTAGGGGCGGGCCAGCAGATTTCGCCCGTTATCGCACCCCACCTTGCCTGGCACAAGGTTCTTGTCACCCAGCACAGCGCTCGGTCTCGTTGCTAGAGCGTCCACAAGCTCCTGACCTGTGTCGGGACGGTCTCCATGAAGGGCAGATTAATTTCAACACGGCCTGGTGGTCTCTGGGTACGTGATGCCACCAGAGGACCTTGGGGGAAAGTGCCCTGCACCATCCCTGCGTGTTTTGGAAGAGCGTGCGCACGAGCCTGTGAAGCCACCACGTCACCCCCAGAGACATCCACCCAGCTCACCCATGTGAGCTGATCACAAGAGATATATCGGCCTTGGCCGTGCTTCTAGTCATGTGTCGGTGGTGAGATGGATTTTCCGGACACAAATGCAGAAAACGCGCTTGAAATTTTAGATGGACACGTGGCCGGCTCAGGGCGGGACGTTTTCTGGCAAAGAAATGCCTGCTTCGGCATCTGGTTATTGGGTGCCGGCGAGAGGGCCATGACGTGGCGGAAGGGAACCCATCTGTGGTCCACCAGACGGAAAAGGGAAACATTTCCAAGGCCAAAAAGCCTGGTCAATGCCGACATTTAAGGCTTTTGGCTTTGGGATGGTTTTGGGTTAAAGTGTTTCTTCAGCTGCCAAACCTGGTAAACAGAAGGCTGGCTGCTAGGATGGGCCGCCTGTAAGGCGTGCAGGTAGTTCAAACTGGCGGATAGGAGAAGGGGTAGGGAAGGGTTCTCTGGTGGTGCTGGGTGGTAATCGGGCGACGGTGGAGATGAGGCTGAAAGCGGAGGCTGATTCCCATGATCATGACTCAGAGAGACATGGGCAGCTGAGGAACGCTTGTGGTGGCGGAGGAGGAGGAGGCGGAGACAAAGGGTGTGACAGTGGTTGGAGGGCCGCGGCGTCGGTCTGGCCTTTTTGGCCAAGTGTTCCCTCCATTTCAATCATGCCATCGCTGAATGTGACTAGACATGTTGGTGGTGGTTTAAACCACTTAAGGTTCTTGCCTCTACTTATGCGTTTACGGCACAGGCGGGCATATGACATCGCTGGTGTGAATCAGAGGTGCTTCAATGACTGGCCCAGGCTTGAGAGGTCCTAGACCTTTTGACGGCGATAGCGAGGAGCGGGGTTTGCGCTGACCGTGGCTGGCGGAATATAATCAGCCGGACTTGTGCGACCACCCTCTACCTTTTTGTGCTGCGGACCCGGATTGCCACTACCCCATCGTCTTCCTCCTCGTCCACTGATGAAGCGCTCGCAAGCAAATTCTGCGGAAAAGACCAGGATGGATCCGCAATGTCGTCATCATCATCATCATCAACACAGGTGACTTGGTCGTCCTGACTTTCTGCACCCAGAAGCTGCGGGCTACAAGCAAGGGGCACTGCAAGGCCGTTGCCGACCGCCCGGGATTTTTGCCGATTGACGGGCTTCCTTCACCTCCTCTGATGGAAATCAGTAACTGGGTTCAGAGCAGACTAAAACATCCTCCTTGATCTTTTAACATGCCTTCTACCCCAAACTGCATTTTTGTCATCAAAGAGGTCTTCAGACAATGGATTATCCACAGTGGTGGGTACACGAGTTGACATTTGGGCTGCTTCATGTTGGACGGATGCTGATGATGTTGATGACGACATTTGTGGCCGTGACTGCGAGGACGAGGAGGTAAAACTGATAGATGCAGGTTGCATTAACCCCTGAAGGGCAGATTGGGGACGATTTTCGGTACTTAGATTCACAGGGCCCTGACCCAGCGATGACAGGCCTGACGGTCCTGCAACTGACGATCCCTGGCATGCGTGTTGTCGCCAGCACTTGAAGGGCACCTTCTCTCGTACCTCTACCTCCATGTGCTACCCCCCTCTTTGCTCGCTTACCACCTGCATTTCGCTCCATGTTCAGAAATATAAAAATTTGAGAAGGTATTTGGGAAAAGTTTTGGAAAGTCTCTTATTAAAAGACGGCAAATCACAGCTATTCTCAAATCCCTCAATCAAAACAAAATTGCTGGGATTCAAATTTAACTGCAAGGTGTCCTATCAACAAATCTGGACTGGGCAAAAGTCCAAAAAACACGTATTGTTATGTTTTGGTTATAATAAACGGTATTTTTTGCACCTTTCAATTCACCTGTGGTGAATATAGAATTGCGTTTTAAGATTTACGTAGATGCTGCGTCCAATGAACATGCTGGGGCGCAAAAGTCCAAAAACACGTAACTCTTTTGTTTTGTAATAATAAACTGTAATATATGCACCTTTAAATTCACCTGTGGTGAATAAAAAAATTTGGGCTTTTTTAAAAGTTTTTCGTAGAGCGCTCAATAAACCCAGTGCTGGGTGCGAAAAATTTCCAAAAAACACGAAACTGTTATGTTTTGATATAATAAACGGTTTTTTTTGCCCTTTTTCAATTCACCTGTGGTGAATAAATTTGCGTTTTAAGTTTTAGGGTAAATGCTGCGTAAATAACAGTGCTGGGTGCGAAAAAGCCCAAAAAACAGAAAAATGTTATGTTTTGATTTTAATAAACGGTTTTTTTTTTGCACCTTTCAATTAAATGTGGTGAATATAAAATTGCTGTTTTAAGATTTATAAAATTGCGCGCAATGAACAGGGGTGGGGGGCGAAAAAAATTTCAAAAAACAGTAAAACTTTTAAAGTTTTTGGGATATAAAAAACCCTTTATTTTTTGAAACCTTTCAAATTCCCCTTTTGGTGAATATAAAATTTGGGCTGTTTTAAGTTTTAAGTAGATGCTCCCTCAATAAACCCAGTGCGGGGTGGCAAAAATCAAAAAACATTAACTGTTTATTTTTGAATAAAAAACGGTATTTTTGCCCCTTTTTAAAATTTCACCTGTGGTAAAATTATAAAAAATTGCTGTTTTAAGTTTTAAACTTAGATCCCTGCTTTCAATGAACATTGCTGGGTGTGAAAAAGTAAAAAACACGTAACGGTGTTTTTCGAAGATAAAGGGTTTTTTTGGCCCAAAAAAAAACAACCGGGGCTGACTACAAGTTGGGCTGGATTTTAAAATTTAAGTCCCAAGGTGGTATATCAACAGTCACAGGGGGAAAAGGGGGAAAAAATTGAAAAACCTATCTGAAATGTATACTGAATAATAAAGTGGAGTTTTGCAGCTAAAAAAAGAAAACCTGCATTACTGGGAAATGATTTTTTAACCAATATAATTCGGGTTCCCAATATCCGGGAAATATTTAAATACAAACCCTTTTAAATAAAAAAGATATTTCCCTAAAATGTCAAACACAAAAGCCCTTGGGGGAACTTTTATCCAGTTTTCTTTTTTAGTAGAGTTTGGTCTGTGTTCGCCCGGGGGGGGCCCCCCCCCCCCCGTTTCCCACCGCCGGAAATTTACGGGGTTAGATGCTGTTTTAAAAATTCCCCAAGCTAACTACATAAAATTTTTCCCAAATTTTTCTAAAAAAACAAAATTGAAGGATCACCGCTAATAGTAGGGGTTTTCCCTTTTGGGCAAAATAAAAAAAATTTTTCGCTGGCTGTTTGGCCACGGGGCAGAGGCAGGCCCCTATCCTTATTAAACGCTGAGAGCCCCCGGGGCCTGAAACAGGAAACGCTTTTTTCTATTTTAAAAACCGGGTAAATTAAATTTTCCCAACCCAAATTGGCAACCATAAAACTTCCCAGTCATGATGTCGCACAACACTTTCTCCCCCTTTCTCTTTTTCCCTGTAATCTGTTTTTGCTGGCCGCCAAAATTACGGGAAGCGCCAAAAAAAAGGGGGCAATCTTAAAGATGTTTGCACAGTTTTTTAAACCTTAAAAACGCTTGATTTGGAAATTTCGATACCATAAAAAAACCCTTTCCGATTTAACTTTTTTCGATAAAAATCGTCAAAAACTACTGGCAGCCTAACAAAAGAGAGTAAACAGGCCCGGGAGTTAGTTTACCTGAGAAGCGAGCAGTGCATAGAAGAGGGGTTTTTTAGGGAAAAGGGAGGGGGCAATGTTAATGGAAATATATTCAAATGTTACTTTTTTTTGCAAAATCTTTAAAATAAAAAAACAAAAATCCTTGGGAGTGGGCACAACCCCCTTTAAATTTTAAAAAGGGGGGCCCGTAAATAAATTTGAGCAGCTTGGGGTTTCAATCATTTTCAAGAGTTTGGCCCTTTTTACCCTTATTGGGAAAATTGCCACCACAATTTTTCTAGCGCCCCCTCCTTTGGGGCAACCGTGTTATTATACAGTCCATAAATGTTAAGAATAGGGGCCTATCACATTACTTAATTCCCTTAGGACATGGGGGGTATACCATCAGAACCTAGTGATTAGTTTATTGTAATCTTCATAAGCCAGAGCTGCACTTTTTCGTGGGTTATGCAAGAAACATTTAAGGTGGAGTTTACCTTATCCATCTGCAAATCAAAAGGAAAGTCATTTTCCTGGATAAATATGGTGGAGAAAAAAATTGTCTAATAGGTTTGCTTTCTCCTCATTACCCTCTACAATACCTCCCTCACTACTTTTCAAAGGGTCAACATTTTCAGTTTTATTCTTTTTACTATATTTATAGTTAAAAATATTTTGAGGTTAGTTTTACTGTCTTCGGCAATCTGCATTTCTGTCTGCAGCTTTGCTGTCTTTACCATTATTTTAACTATTTTATTTTTTCCTTACAGCTTGTATTGCCTCCTTTACATCTCTGTTGATCCACATTGGTTTTTTCCAATAATTTTTGATGTCACTGTTCATAGCATTTATTTCTGAACAGTGACATCAGAAAATGGCATGCAACTACTGCAGCCACTGATGTTCCTTTTGGCCAGTAGCAAGAATTAACAGAAGACTGGTAAAGATGGTGGACAGCAGCAGCGATGCATCCAATGTAAAAGAAGAGGTGAGTATGGGGGTGTTTTTCAGGGTACCATAATCTTAAAAATATTTAATTAAAATGACTTGGACAGCCCCTTTAAATTTGGTGACATGGGTTTAGAAGTAGTAATATATTTGGCCGCCTCGGTGGTTGAATTGTAAGTCCCTTATAACAACTTTTATAAAAAATACATTATAAAATCATTCTTGATATGTCATTCTCAGAAGGATAGATTTAAAAAAAAGCCTTTGTCTATATCCCCAATGCCCTGGTCATGGGGAACCAGTATTGCTATGTAAATATTAGTTGGGGGATGTTCACACAACAGTATAAAACTTTAGTGTGGAATCCACAAGGATTCTGTCCATTGAAAAACGCGTTGTCCAATGCGTTTTTCATGGGAATGTTTTTTTACTAAAGTACATGCGTATTTCATGTGGATTTAGAAACATTTGGACTTGGTTGCACCTGACTGTTGACTTCACCATTCATTCTTGCAGCCGTTAACAGGCCGCAGCAGCCAAGTGTTGGAGATATCACATAGACAACTGCAGCCTATTGTTGGCTGTAGCTGTCACATGAAGAATGATATGCTGGGATCATCAGGATGGACACAGCGATAGAACGGGAGGGTTTACAAGGTAAGCCTTCTTCTTTCCTTCTAATTTTTTTTATCATCCCTGACACCCCTTTAGGCTCGAGTATTAAACGACTTATTGACATTCTTTAATCTATATCTTCCGTTTTCACATAAATGAGCAATTTTTTGCATTAGATATCAATTCTTTTGAATTTATAACTGTTTTGTTGTAGGTTTTCTCCTTTATTTATGCTTTAGTATGCCATCTCTCAGTCATTATATTGGGCTGCTGACAAATTGCTTTTCTGCAGGTCACTAAACTGGATTTGCAATTGAACTGTTTCTTTCAGACAATCACATTTAGATAATCTAGCAGGTTTATCTGCAGTCTGTTGGACTGCCAAATTGCAAAGATATCTATTAATACTGGATTTGAGGCATAGTGATATCAGGGCTAAAAGTCTTGGAAACTTTTTGGGCCCTTGATGACCATAAAAACAGTCCAAATCTGAGAGATCCACCTGTAAAGTTTGAACATTCTATAAATAGCACAGGGTTCACCATGTGGACAATCATATTTCTCTTGGTCACGACGAATGAAAAATTAGGCTCAAAAGTGAATAGTAAGTGGGAGCAATCCATTAGCTCAACGAATGAAACCTTTTCACCACCAGCAATTACTGCCAATCTATGTGTATTTGGGATAAAGATTAGCAGGGGACAGCTGATCTGGCAGCATAGTTTAGTGATAGAGCTCTCGCTAGTGTTTTCAGTTAATTCAGAGATTAGTGTTCAGGGATAAATGTATTAAGGAGATCAGAGATTCTATCAAGTTACCTTAAGAAGGCTAAAGATTGGCTAGTGTAATTACATACCAGAAATGCATCAGTAAAAGGGCCAATTCTAATAAAATATAGCACTCTTTTATACGGTGAAAATTTAGGGCTGATATATCTGAATTGGTCTTTGCCATTTTTTTGGTGTATTTTTCTATTTTGCGCCAAAAATCTGTTGTAGCCCTAAATATGAGCAGTCATACTCCAAAATTAGGCGCAGTTTGCGCCAGGCACAACACATTTGAATGTGCCTAAGATATGCTATGCTATGCAAGGTATACCACACGCCAGATTTATGACAGGGTCATACATTCAGGCGCACTATACACTTATTTAATGCGCCTTAAAGCTGGCATGGTGGCGCCTCTTTTCTGACATGTCACCCTATGTCTTTAACAAAATCTTCAACATAGTGGCATCCTGTGAAGTGTAACAAATCAAGGTGTTTTAGATGCCTGATTTGCCACATTTAAGTAAAGACAGGTACCTTGTAGGCTCGTACTGACCATCTGTGATGTAAACCCTGGGAGAAAAAATGTTCAGATTGTTGTTGCTTATTAGGTATAATACTGTACTATCCTTGATAAGGTGGACCCTGAGTCCCTAGGCCTCCATCTTGATTCCTCTCTATAGTTATGGCAATGATACTTTCTTGTTGGATGGTGCAATGGGTGGGTCTAGTTCGCAGAATATCTGATAGTTCTTTGGGAATTTATTGTTAAAAAAGATTAAGATACAAAAAAGGGTGAAGGGAGGGACTGTTGCTTCATCGCTGCATTGTACTATACAAGCTTTTTATGCCTCCTTTCTGACAGATTGCAGTGCTTTCATGTTGTACCTTTTGTGAAATGAGTACATTTCATTGTCTTTGAATCCTGTCTGTATATATGATGTTGGTGTACATGTTAAAGACGTTTAAAAGAACAGGTCATCTGCTCTAAAGTGCAAAGCTTTACAGAGCCAATATTAAGGATATGCTAACTACATATATCGTCTGCCGGCACATCTCTCACCTTTACGCACCTCTGACACATCCATCTAATCTATCCTCTATGAAACCATTCCGTTCCATAAGTCCTCTTTATTTCCTATGTGAAACAGGAATTTCATGCTCTGTTCTTTTAAAGAATTCAAGGTAGACATGACTCATTGTACAAGCAGATACATGTTTGAACTTGTCGTTAGTAGTGCTAGCTGCTCTTTCCCTCATTTGTGTAATTTGTAATCAATATGTTGGAGCAGGAGGTATACAATAGTGTTTCAGAACTAAGTATTATAACAAAAAAGCAGTTATTTTATCTCAACTTAAAAATACGTTTCTGGACAAGTGTCTCTCAATCTACAGCAGACAAGCCAAACTTGGCAGAAGGTGGATTGGCCGAGATTGCTCCTGGATCGCCTGGGAAGGCCCCAGACATACTGGTAACTAACCTGGACTGCCCAAGAATGCCTCCAAACAGCCCTGGACTACACCAAACCGTCCAGGAAAACTGGCCCCTTTGCGCCCCTTTAGAACTCCTTATGAAGTATGTTGTGCAGGCCTGGTCTAGAGGGTAAGGTTGATGCAAGTAAGAGCCTCAGCCAATGATGACAATGCTCACACTGTTACATTAACAATAAAAATGTTACGAAAGCTCCAGTGGAATGTCCCACCCTAGCCTCCATTTGACCCAGAATGAACACCATGGAACTATCATCTATTCGGTCCACTTTAAGGATTTTTTAAGAGGGAAGCAATTCTTTTCAATTGAGGTGGTTATTGACTCTGTGCAAAAATGAGTCGACATGCAGTGGAAAGACTTCTACTCCTCTGAGATTAAGAATCTTCCTGAGCCCTGACCATATACCATCATCGGAGTGCATGGAACAACAATACATAGTGGACAATTCATCTGTAGGTGACCTCTGCAAAGTGACCTATTTATCAATATTTATATAATTGAGGCTCCTGTTGTTTGGGCTATCCTGCTTCCCTTCTTTTTCAGGTTACGTGGACCATGTTTTTCCACATTATATTTTGAAGACTTATTTTATGTTCCATCTGTAATTGCATACTGTAGTAGCATTTGTTTTTTTTCCCTGACGAACCCACTAGAAATGGTGGGAGAAACTTGTTGGAGTTTTTTCTAAGTAATCCCAATATAATGTTGGATTTGGATATGTTTTGATGGTCCTATAGTTTATGTTATCTCTAGAATAAGGGAATTCATAATTTTTTTTCTGAGGGACAGGTTCCCGATTGGGATCGCCCTTATTGGGGAGATCACCCAATTTTATGATAGGTAAGGGCTGTGTACTTTACATTTTCTTTTCCAGATTTCCTTTCTTAAAGGGGTTGTCTCACTACAAAGATTGCTTTTTACGTTAAAGATCTTGCAAAAACAAGTCACTTTTCAATATATGTCCAATAACAGTGTCCATTCCTAGATATCCCCTCTTGTATGGGCTGCATCGGCTCCTCAGATCACTATAGCTACAGACCTGTTTGATCTATCCTGATAGGTTGCCAGCACTGTTTGCTATAGCTTCAGACCTGGCTTCTACTGCAGCCTAGTAGAAGCCAGTAAACACGCCCCTGAATTCAAAGTGAAACCAAGAAAACAGGACTGAGGTAAGATGAATCAAAGTAATGAGACAACCCCTTTAAGATATAGAATATGGACAGAGAGTTTTCGCGATGAGTTTTTCAGGATCTATATACATCTCGGTAGATTGATCAATATATCTTTTGTATTTTTGGATTTATTAAAAGTTAAGTTTTATGTTGTATGCTTTATTCGTATTGATTTTCTTGAGCACTGGCACAAGTGTATTTCAGTGACAGGAGGGTACATAGAAAAGTAGTTTGGAAGTCGTTTACTGTATTCACTAAATAAAGTGTATTTCATGGTCAGCCACTTATATAAAGGGGTGTTCCAGGATCTAAGAATGCTAATGATTAAAAATAGAAGATAAGACTAATACTTACCTCTTGGACAGTCTCCTTCAGTCCTGATGCGGGTCCGTACATCCCAGAAGTAACACTGAACAGTATTCATTCACCTGACAGCTTTAGCCAACTTCAGGCCACATAGGTCATGTGCACGTGAAGCTGATTGGCTGCACCTGTCATGTGAATGATGAACGTGTCACTGCTACTTCCGGGATGTACGGACTGGCACCTGGGACTGAACGGAAGGTGGGTATGAGTTTCTATCTTCTATTTTTAATCATGCCCCAATAGACTAACGAGCATCCTAAGGTCTGCTGATCACCAAGATGATTTAAGTTTAACCCTGTAATGCAGAATGACGTGCATACATGTCATCTAGGGTTGCCGTTCCTGCATATTCAAGTAAATGCACATCACTGTGATCTCTCAGGCACATGAGCTGTATCCATGAGATCACTGTGGGGGCCCAGCTGTGACTGAGCCTTGCTGCAGCAGTAGGGGTCCTAGCTGTTCAGACGCCACAGTGAATAGCAGCTATGGCATTTAGATGCTTTGACAGAGAGGGTGAGCTCTGTGACCCCATCAGCAGCCTGCTAATGCTATTGCAGGGTGCTGATTGGTTACAATGGCAGCCAGGGCTTTATTAAAGGCTTTTGGAAAGTCAAAGAGTAATAGATTACGGTGAGGAATGGAGAAGCAGCCTTGTCAAGTTCTTGCTGTTGGTTTTCTGGGTCTTCTGCAGGCAATACATTTGATGTTATATGCCAGTCTTTTGTTGAAGTAAGAATCAACAAATGTACTTCTTCTTCTTCTATCCATTCAGTTCTGTCTGACCCTTGAATACTTTGTAAGCCAGTTGTCACCATGCTCTGTTTTCCAAATCTTCTTTCATTTGTGTTGCTTAATGTTAATTCCCATTCATAACTGATGTTATTGAACCAATAGCCATGGTTTTTTTTTCTTGTTGCTTTTTACCATTAAATATTCAGAGTAGCATTTCCTTTTCTAGAGACTTTGCCCGCATCACATGATCAAAATACATCCGTTTGTTTCTGGTGATCTTGCCTTTCAGGGACAATTCTGGGTGTATATGATGAAGAACATCTCTGTTGGTGATCCTAGCCGTCCATGAGATTTATGCAAGTCTTCTCCAGCACCAAAGCTCAAAAAACATTGATATTTCCTCTGCCAACTTTCATAAGCATCAATGTTTTTCAGCCATATGTTGTGATTGGAACTACCAAGGCAGTGATTAGTCTTTGTTCGGTGGACACTGAAATAGCTTTGCACTTCTATGTTTGGTCCATGCATACCATGGCTGCACGCCCCAGTGCTAATTGATGCTTTATCTTTGCTCTTGAACCACAACTGTAATCAATAAGGGATCCAAGAAAAAACAAAGTTGCTGACGATTTCTTTATTGTTGAACTTGGTTTGGACTTATTTTTTGGTGGTTTTCATGATTCTGATCTTGATGTTCAGGGAAAGTCATTCTCACTTTCTTCTGTCATCACAAAAATGCTCAAAATATTACATCTCTACGTGCCTAAGAACTGGCATACATGGCATAATAAAATCCTTCCACAGTCTCCAAATACAATTAAGTCAACAACTTAACTGATGGTTAGTTTTATTCCTCCATTTATCACTCTGCTATTACTACAGATAACGCCTCCCATTGAACACCTGCAAACTAAAGCAGGCTCAGAGTGGCCAACAAGGATGCAGGCAAAACCCCAAGAAAGCATGGAGGTTCTGGGGCTGCTTTTTTAGGGAGTAAGGCAGAAAAAGAGATGCAAAGTTCATGCGTCATGCGCAGCATGTGCAGTCAAGTACAGTAGATGTAGGGTGGGTCCTAAGAATCAATTCCACTGGTGGGCAGGTTCAACAATAACATGCAGCACTGAACTGTACAAGCCCTTCCTCATTTACTTTCTCACACATCTCTGTCACTTGACAGGGCTCAGTATATTTGCAGAGTAAAATAAATCTGCAACAAACTTTGGAGCAAATATTGTAGATTTTTTGCATGCAAACCTTATTCTGACGGTGTATGGCATGCAGACTTTTTTTCTGCATGTCCGACCCATATGAATGTTCCCTTATTATCCAAGTACTTGGACAAAAACTCACTTACATTTAGCCTCTCCATAAGCAGGGCAACCATAAAGGCAGTACAAGGGGTACTGCTGTACAGGGCACAGAGAGAATCATGAAACAGGGGGCCGGCTGCGAGCATATCCCTCTGTTTCACAAGGAAATCAGGGCCTTCCTAGGGGCCTGCATGGCACCTGTAGCTTACAAAGAAAGAGGGGCCCGCACTGTGTGAACAAAGGCCCAGCCCCCGAGTCACAGATCAGCACCATTACATAGAGCTCTCTCCTTTACACTAACTTCTTCAGTGACTGCAGCTGGGAACTCCAGGCCCTCCAGGACCCTATCCAGGCCCCCTCCATCCAGGGCCCCCAGGACTCCCAACCCCGCATACATGACCCCCAGCCCACCATACAGGTTCCCCCGTCCAGGATCCTGAGCCCGCCCGTCCAGGACCTACGGGTACCACAGCCCACCATTCAGGTCCCCAGCCTCCATACAGGTCCCCCTGTCCAGGCCTCTCAGGACTCCCAGCCCCCCATACAGGACCCCCAGCCCCCCTTACAGCCCCCCCATCCAGGACCCTGAGCACCCAATGTTCAGGAACTCCATGCCCCCCAGCCACCATACAGGACTCCCAGCATCTCATACAGCCCCCCCCCCCTTGTCCAGGTCCCTGAGCCCCCCTTTTCTGGACCTCCAGGCCCCCCAGCAACTCATACAGGCCCCCCAACCCTCCATACAGGTTCCCCCTGTCCAGAACTCCCAGTCCCCCTGTTCAGGCCCCTCAGCCCTCTGTCCAGGCCCTTCATCCCCCTGTCCATCCCCCTGTCCAGACCCTTCAGCCCTCTGTTCATCCCCCTTTCTAGGCCCCCCAGCCTTCCTATCCAGATCTCCTGTCAAGACCCCTCAGCCCCCCTGTCCAGGCCCCTCAACCCCCTGTCCAGGCCCCTCAGCCCTCCGTCCTGGCCCCTCAGCCCTCTGTCCAGCCCCTTCATCCATTCCCCCTGTCCAAGCTCCTCAGCCCCCCTGTCCAGGCTCCTCAGCTCTCCGTCCATCGCCCTTGACTAGGCTCCCAGGCTTTCCTGTCCATACCTCCTATCCAGACCCCTCAGCCTCCCTGTTTAGACCCAAGAGCCCTCCGTCCATCGCCCTGTCTAGGCCCCCCCAGCCTTCCTGTCCATACCTCCTGTCCAGACCCCTCAGTCTCCTTGTCCAGACCCTAAATCAAACTAAGATTTTGCACTTATTCAATAGAAACTGTGTCCTGGCGGTGCTCGGAGGTCCCAACTCTGTAACAAGCCTTCAATGTGAATACACCACCTCCCAACTCTTGAGATACCCTTGAACATATTGAAACAAACTTTCTTTTTACTCTAAATGTCCATTTTTATTCTACATTTTTTTAAAAACATCTTCTAGACAGTTACAAAAACAGATCAGATATTATGGCATAAGAGATAGAAACAGTCTTACTTTTATTTGTTTTCAAGTAGCCTTATTCCTAAGGAACCTTAGAATATGAGTTAACATCTCTCCACAGTAGCATGTCTTGTCCAGACCCCTCAGCCCTCCTGTCCAGGTCTTTCAAGTCCCTCAGCCATATTCTTAGTTTCAGGGATGGGCCTTTCCCCCCACAAGTCAAGTGCCCTGCATCGTTACTAAAGGCAGTGAGGCAATGCCTTGTGGGGGAAAGAGCCCATTCCCACAACTATGTGGTGGGGCAGAGAGAGCTGTACGTACGGGCCCTGCTGTATGTCAAGTTTTAATTAAGTGTGAAAAAAATGCTGAAAAGTAAGAATGCTTTAAAAAAAAAAGTATTAATAATAATAATGATAACACTAGTATTAACCCCTTACCGACATTTGATGTACCCATACGTCAAGGTCAGGTAGGGGTTCCCGCAAATTGACGTATGGGTATGTCATGGCGATCTTGCAAGCTCACAAGATCGCGGCATGGAACCAGCGGTATATTACCACTGGCATCATGCCGCATGCCCCGCGGCCGGTGTGATCATGGTCATGACATTGAAGCTGCAGGCAGGAGGAGTGGGCTCCTTCTTCCCGCGATTGAAGCAGTGAGAGGCGCAGACGTGCTTACTGGTCACCTTACCCGACAGCCCGGACATCTTCTGAAAGCATCCGGGTCGTCCGGTGACGTCACCATACCCACAATGCATTGTGGGCATGGTGATTGACAGTCACCATGGTGACCAGCACACAGCAGTAATGCTGTGTACAGGTTTCCTCTTGTATGAGTGATTTGAATATCATTCATACAATTCCCCTCTGGGAAAAGTGGAAAAAAAGTTTAAAAAAAGTGTAAACTGTATTCTGGAGATGGGGATCCCTCTTTCTGGTTGAACACCTCATTGTTCCCATCTCTATCTGAAACAGAGAGAAATCTCCTTAATTCTCCAGTTTCAGAGGATGAAATTTTTAGAAGCTATCTTCCAGCTGGTTAATCAGAAAGCCCCAGGCCCAGTTGGTAATACGGGTGAATTCTTTAAAATTCTTAAATCTGAACTCCCCCTCACCTCACCATAGTATTTAATTAATTCATGCAAGGCTCCCCTATTCCTAAACACATGAACAACGCATATATTAAAGTCCTGCCGAAACCAGATAATGATTCTAAATTAACATTTTCCTGTAGGCCCATATCTCTCATTAATGTAGACCTCCAACTACTGTCTGAAATTGTTTAGATCGGCTGGCCTCCATCTTCCCTCGACTGATATCTCCACATCTAGTAGGATTTATTAAAAATAGATCGGCTGTAATCAACATTTGAAAAGTTATGGCCATTTTAGATGACATCTAAACCATATCTCCATGTAACCCTCATATTTCTTACTATAGACGCCGAAAAGGCATTTGACAGTTGGCTGGGCATGGCTAGACCGTGTATTACAACGATTTGGATTCTTTGGTCAATTTCGCAACTAAATAACTTCCCTTTACACCAAACCAACAGCCCAAATATTCACTGCTGGTTTTACACTCAGAATTAATCAGATGGAATCATATCCCCATTTCCCTTATGGCGCGGTGTTAACTCAAAAAAATGATGAGCTTCTCTAAACTACTTTACCCATACGGACTATTCCTCTTTTAATTAAACATAAAGATATCTCCTCCTTGTTGTCTGCCTTTTCTTCTTTCCTATGGAAACACAAAGGCCTAGAATTTCGATCAAGAAACTTATGCTTCCTAAAGAAAAAGGGGGACTAAATCTACCGGATATCAGGAAGTACTATTTAGGATGTCTTTTGAGACACGGCTTGGATTGGGTTAAAGGAAATTCTTTAGTTTCTAATACCTCTCTTTATTTCAATTACCTTATCAAGCTAGAAAGATTCTCCCATTATGGGGTCACTCTGAGTTTGTCACTGGCCTCGAAAAACCCTTATTTTGGTGCTTGGAAGGAAAATGGAATTAATCAAATCTCACATCTAATACACAAACAGAACAAGAGATTTCTCTCATTTGAGGAACTACGCACTAAATTTGATATTCCCTCTTCTCATTTCTTGGCCTATAGACAAAATATCAGTTTCTGTAAATCCAAAATTAGTAACTTGTCTACTTTTCTTGAACTTAGCCATTTTGACTCTTTTTAACTGCCGAAACCTCTCTTTACCCTCTGTCATCTATTTGTTCAGGATTAAGGGATCCCTTCCCAGACAAACCTTCTAATTCTTCATTCTCCAAGTGGGAATCCATATATACAGGGAATGACATGAGCCAAATTATACTAGAGGGATGGGTTAAAATTCAAAAAGCTATCATTAATGAACGCTGCAGAGATACTTACTTCAGACTTGCGCATAGCGCTATATTTGGTTTTAATATTCCTCTGCACACAGCATGCCCTAATCGCATCACCTCATGTCCAAAATGCGATTTATCTTATTCTGACTTAACCCATGGTATCTGGTCCTGCTCATTTTCTCACTCTTTCTATGAGGGAATCATCAAGTTTATCCATTCTAAGCTTAAGACTAAACTACTACTTGGACCCCAGCAACTCCTTTTTCATAGTTTCCCCTCAGACACTAACAACCAATCAATAATCCATACTATACTCCTAGCAGCCATAAGGGGGTTACTTACCAGCTGCCACCTTCTATTCCCTCCACTGACGAAATTTTACAATAGTTAAACACTATTGGTGACATGTATGTATTTTGGGGCTCAGACACCAATTATTTTGCACGCATTGGTAGCCTGGATCTATGAACCTGTTCTACCTCGGGTCATAGATTTAGCGCTTTTTAGCTACTAAGCGACAATTCTGGCTCAGGTAAACCACTTTTAAAGTGGTCTACCTGTTCCAGCAGTAATGCACCTGGATTTGCCAATCAAAAGTCATAAATGTATAACTTCATACAGTTGTAGTGCGCCCCACCTCCCGCACTCCCCCCAATCATAGGCACATTACAAAGTGCTGCTGGCACTGTATAGTACACCTAATTTTGTAGTGCGCCTGATTATAAATATAGCATACAGGGCTGCGCCAGTATTTGGGCTGAATGGAGACCAGACTTCTGGCGCAGCCCTGTACATACATGTCGCCCTATTTGCATCTACAAATACTTTAAAAAAATGGGGATTTTTTATTGAGGCATGTTAGTCAGACATTGAAATCCAGAACTTTATGCAACCTTTTGTTTTTACTAAATGATACCCCATGATTACCGGCCCTTAAAATTTTGGCCCCAGTTCATTTCCGCAGGCTTATCTTTCTTACCTAACCAAAAAAGTATCCTTTCTTACCACCTAGAATCAACAAACCCCTATGTTCTTGTTTCTCTTATGTGACAGGGCGTTGTAAACATTGTATATGTTGCTTGTGTTGTAAATGTTATGATTGTTGATGTAAATATTACCTTGTCATGGTAGCAACCCGTGTGGGTCTTATTTTATATATAGCTATAAACATAAATAGATAACGCTAATTAATAGTGAAACATAGTCTCGCTTCTTAAATTTAAATGGGTGTGACTGGTTACCTGGAGTTAGGAGCAACGCCTGAGCCGAGGAAGAGGTTCTGACTCCAGGCTTGAGGGAAGCCTGTATGTTTCATTGACTGGGGTGAGAAATTGTTCTCTGGTTCTGGGTGGTAGGCCCTGACCACTCAAGATATACAGAAGAATCCACGGCACTCCTCAGGATCCTTGCAAAGATAGGGTTTTTTTTATTCACACATATAATGGGTTTACAAGATATCAGAATAATTCAGCTCTCCATGTTATGAAAATTTCATACTGAGAAAAGCAAAGTTTAAATCCCACGGTCCGACATTTGGGCCAGTTTGGCCCTCTTCCAGGGACCTTATGTAAGGGATACACATTCAATACGTACTGGAAAGGAGAAAACACTGAATATAAGAACCAGAGTAGCGCAATGTCATAGTGTTGAAATAGAGAAGGTGGAGAAGAAAGGGGAAAGAAGATGTAAAAAAACAGATATGGGTATATATATATAATAAAAAGGGGATATACAGAAAATCCGGATATGTAAAAGGAGGGGGAAGGATGGATCTGCAGGGTCAGAGAAGATAAAATAAACAGATAAAGAGGGTGGAGGGGGTATAAAAGTATGGTATAGGGTGAAAGAAGTATGAGAGTAGAAGGCTATAGGTGAAACGAGTATAAGGGTAGAAGAAGGGACCACTAGTAGGTGGCAACCAAACTAGGTAAAGGTTTGTAGACAATAGGGAATAAGATATCTAATAGGTGGCAAAATTATGTGCATGTATAACTAATAAGACCCCAGATGGTGGTAAAAAAGACCTCAGACCAGTAGGGTTATAGAGCGGTATGTAGATAGTAGAGGATAAAATATCTAGTAGGTAGCTACTGCATGGTAATGGAGCACATGAGTAACAAATGAGACCTCAGGTGGTGGTAAAAAAAAGACCTCAGACCAGTAGGGGTATAGAGTAGAAGACCTCAGATCTGTGGCTAGAAAAATAAAAGAAAATAAATTACCTAGTTTGTGGGGTGCAGGAGCCAGAGGAGTGTGTCTGGTGTGCAGTAAAAGTCGCTAATGAGGACGCTTCAGAAAACCAGAAGTCGTCATTGCTGCAGCGCCACACAACCGGAAGTGGTCGGTGAAACACATGTTGCCATGCACCTCATGGGTTATCCTTGATCATGAGGAAGGCGAGAGATCCGCCTAAAACTACACGGTGGAACTTGTTAATGATCTCACGGCAGCTGGGACCACGGGTCAACAAAGAAAACATTGGTAACAGATTACACCGTAATGGTTTCAAATCCTGCAGTGCCCGAAAGGTCCCCCTGCTCAAGAAGACACATGTGCAGGCCCATCTGAAGTTTGCCAATAAACAAATGGATGATTCTCTGAGTGATTGGGAGAAGGTGCTGTGGTCAGATGAGACAAAAATTTAGTTCTTTGATAATTAACTCGCCGTGTTTGGAGGAAGAGAAATGCTGCCTATGACCCAAAGAACACCATCCCCACTGTCAAGCATGGAGGTGGAAACATTATGTTTTTGGGGTGTTTCTCTGCTAAGATGTTTAAGCTGCCCACGACTTTCAACGTGATCTCAAAATCGGGCAGTCCTATGCTATCTTTACCTCTCAATTGAGCCAATCAGGCCTCTCACTGGGTCAACCGACCTCCATTATTCAGAGAGAAAAAATAAAAAAACACCCAACCTGCAAGCTGCCCTTCTTATGACAGCCTGTGAGAGTGGGCGGGGACAGAAACCCAAAATGGAAGCACCCCTTCCTTCCCATATAGGTTAAAATCAATGTACACCAAGTATAACGTATGTTTCTGCACACAAAAACATTTCTGAAAAAACGTATGCAAACCTGGGTGCCACTGGCAGGGCTGCGGCACACATGTAATTATACATGTACACACACAGACCGCCGCCAGCGGCACACTACTGCAAAAAAGGGCAATACACTACGTGGAAATCCCTAAAGAAGCATTTATGCTATCTATCATACATGAAAAAACCGAGAGTCTCAAAGTTTTTTCATGTATGATAGATAGCATAAATGCTTCTTTAGGGATTTCCACGTAGTGTATTGCCCTTTCTCTGCTAAGGGCACAGGACTACTTCACTGCATCAATGGGAGAATGGATGTAGCCATGTACCGCAAAATCCTGAGTGACAACCTCCTTCCCTCTGCCAGGATTTTAAAAATGGCCGAGGCAGCAAAAGAGTGGCTTAAAAAGAAGCACATTAAGGCCATGGAGTGGCATAGCAAGTCTCTAGACCTTAATTCCATAGAAAACTTATGGAGGGAGTTGAAGCTCTGAGTTGTTAAGCGACAGCCTCAAAATCTTAATGATTTAGAGATGATCTGCAAAGAGGAGTGGACCACAATTCCTCCTGATATGTGCGCAAACCTCATCATCAACTACAAAAAAGTCTGACTGCTGTGCTTACCAACAAGGGTTTTGCCACCAAGTATTAAGTCTTGTTTGCCAGAGGGATCAAATACTTTTTTATTACTGCAAAATGCAAATAAATTTATATAATTTATACAATGTGATTTTCTGGATTTTATTTTGGATATTCTATCTCTCACTGTTAAAACTAACCTACCCTTAAAATTATATACTGTTCGGGCGACATGTATGAACAGGGCTGTGCCAGATATCTGGCGTCTTTACAGCCCGATATCAGACGCAGCCCCATTCATAAATTTTTTAAATCTCCTGCACGCCACTCCAGGGCACATTACATTGCACCTGCGACGCTTTGTAATGCGCCGTTCTCGGGGGGCGTGTGGGAGGCGGGGCGCACTAGAACCATAGCGAAGCTTCAGATTTATAGCTTCGCTACGGCATTTCTGGTCGCATTACAGTTGGAACAGGTATACAACTTTCAAAATGCTATACCTGATCCCGAACTGTTGCCTGAGCGCTGGAATGCACCTGATTTATGACCCGCAATATAGCGGGTTCATAAATCAGGTGCATTCTATGCCTTTTTTTATTTGCATGAAATTTGCCGTGTAAGTCAGTGGGCAAACTTACAAAATCAGCAAGGGATCAAATATTTATTTCCTTCACTGTAAATATATTAAACTTAAGTGAATGAACTGTAGTAAAGGGTAGGAGTATTTTATAGTAGTCCTAAATACATAAACTGTATCACTTCACTTCTGTAATACAATATTCTTAATATTCTCCTCTTATACATAATCATTAAAAGCAAATCCCTTTCCTCTGTCAACACTGACACTATGCCATTAATTCTCCCCCAGCCTGTGGATGTTTATGGCCTATGTGTTTAGTTCTACACCTTTTCTCAATCAAATGCAATTGCCAAGCTCATGTCATTTCCTCTAATGTCTCAGAAAAGAAACATGAAGACAAAATGTACAAATCTATCTATACTTTATAACAAAAAGATTCTCGTTATATATGATACATTCTTATGTGGTAATATCAAGAACAGATTTTTTTTATAAAAACCTGCTAATGCATTGTCTTCCTTCGAAGTACATACTCCAATAGTCCATATTGACTACATATTGTTTAAGGTAATAGAGTTCACTAGCACATCACTTACTTAACAACGGTTTGGAAGATAAACCTCTTTTTTTCAAGCATGCACAGGTTAGGTTAGGGATTCCCCATATGCATAATGAAGTTGGAAGGATGACTAAGGAAAAAGTTCAGCAAACTAGAAAAAAAGAAAATAAATAGAGAATTACATTTGTAACAAAATATGATAAACATTCTACCATGATAAATAAAGTCATAAATAGATATTGGTATATCAAAGGGACCCTAAACATGGACATCTGATTAAGGAAAAACCTAGATATGTGTTTAAACCTGGGAAACGATTGGGGAGATGATAACCAGGTCAGACATTAAGGCTAAAATTGCCACTAAAAAGCAGAGATTAGGTACACAACGGAGCGACACATTTCCATGTATGTCAGGCACCAACTGTAATGCCATAATTAAATGCTCAAGCATTCGACACCCAACTAAGGGCACCAAAATTAAGATATATGGTTTCCATGACTGTAACAGTAAAAAGTTCTATACAGACTTAAATGTCCGTGTGGGAAAATATGACAATGACGGACAAACAAATCATCTAAACGAACAAACAAAAAGAAGGCGCAGGAGGGTGGTGCTAATGTGAATACTTACTAATATGGAGAAACAGCCATAGCAAGGCACGTCTCAGAACATTCTCATCATGTGTATGAACTGAAATGGTGAGTTTTGGAGGAAGTCGCGGGAGGTGATGAAAACAAACAGAGATCCATATTGCTACAAAGGGAAGCTTTCTGGATCCATAGGTTGGAATCCCTTGTACGGAAGGACTTGAATGAGAATTTTAACCTTATGTGTTATTTATGAATGGACTGGTACGTGACGAATAGGATCATTTAGTTTAAGGAGTTAATCATGTGATATGCAAATATGGGTATATAGGAAATACCAAACCTAATCTGTGCATGCTTGAAAAAGTAGGTTTGTCTTCCAAAACATCGTTAAAGGGAATGTGTCATCAAAAAATGAGTCATTGTTTAAATCCCGTATTTATGTTAAACACATTTTTTAGGATTTTTTATTTTTTATTTTTCATATCACTTTCAATATTTTTAAGAATTTTTAAAAGCTGGTTTTCACTACCCAAGGATTGCTTTTATGCTTTAAACTGAGAGAAAATCCTTTACATATGTTCTGCCATTAACAAGTGACCGACCATTTCTAGGAAAGATGGGCTGTTCAGCCCTCAGGTTGTATAGCTACAGACCTGTTTGATCTCTCCCTGATGGCTCCCCAAAAGGTTGTATAGCTAAGCCCTGGCTTCTACTGCCCTAGGGGAAGCCAGTAAACCGCCCCTGAACTCAAAAATGAAAAAGAAAACAGGACTGGGGGAAAGTAATAATGTAGTGAGAAAACCCCCTTTAAGTCTTGCATTTTTTACTTTGGCCACTAGGCCTTGTTTGTACTGCTTTAACGGAGAGATGTTTACAGTGCTTTCTGCACATGGGAGACTTAAGCGACTCAGCCCCCATTCACTTTATAGGAAGTTTTCTATTCATGTTCTGTGACCTGGGAAGAAGTCAGTGTGCAGGGAGGTGAAAGGGTGAACTGTGACTATCTCCTCTTGTGACTGGTGGATCCTGTGTTATCTATTCACACTGGTGTATCCTTTCAGTTTGACCCTCTTTGTGCTGATAATGAGCAGACAACTGAGAATCTTTCTGTACAGAACAGGAAGTGTCAGACTATTATTAGGCTTAGTGGCCAAAGTGAAAACTGCAGGACTTTAGAATTATTAAAAAAATATTGAAAGTGATATGTAAAATTAAAAAAATATAACCAAAAATTCTTTAAAAATTTGTTGAACATAAAAATTTGAGTTAAACAATAAGTTATTTTTGATGACACATTCCCTTTAAGTAAGTGATGTGCTAGTCAGCTCTATTACCTTAAACGATGTGAAGTCAATATGGATTATTGGATTATGTACTTCGAAAGAAGACAACGCATTACCAGGTTTTTGTAAAAAATTCTGTTCTTGATATCGCTACATAGTGAGAATGTATTATGTATAAGGACATGCATTTTGTTACTGAGTATAAATAGATTTGTACATTTTTCCTTCATGTTTCGTTTATGAGTCATTGAGAGATGGAGTTAAATCAGAGGATGCCCATCATTGAAGGCAGAATTAGATATAGAAAAATATTGAAACGGCAATAATAGAAACTTGAAAATTTCCTCTAATGTGCCTTAAATTATCCTTCATTATGTGTACTCTCTATAATGAGACATATTTCAGAATAAAATCAAACTTTTTCAAACATTATTTAATGCTAAATATTTTTAAAATAAAACTGTTAATTTTTTATGAAGGTAACAAGAATGTTATGTAAGAAGGTTGTATTCTCAGATGCCCTGTAAGGGCTGCGCACACTGACAGCCGATGCTGCGCTGCCCTTACAGGGCGGGAGACGGACTTCGTTATGAGAACTACCCTGGTGCTTCATTTCTCTATTGTAGTATGAAGTGTACCAGATGTGGTATGTAAAGCTTACATTTTTGCTATACATTTGGCTCTGATTGCTTAGGGCGCCACAGGTATTTTCACCAGGGTCATTTATACCCCCTGTTGTTTCAGGATTAATCTCTGTTGTATATTTACTTGATGGTCCATTGAATCCATTTGTGTTTTTCCAATTGTCCCCTGAGGATACCAAGTTAGCATCTTTATGGATGGTTGAAACATGTAGGGACGGGACCTATTTAAGTACTAATCTTTTTGGGATAGGATTAATCTAAGTATTTCTGTAGGGACTCTTATCTTAGGGCCAGGTTGTGGGCAGGAGCGTCCTTGTCGGGGCGATTATCCTGCAGTTTTCCTATTTGTCAGGTTAGGGTATAATAGTACATTAGGTAATTTAAGGTTATACTATCACCCTTTTTTTCATTGTTTGTCTGTTCTCCCGCATCATTTTCAGGAGTATTAGTAATTAATCTGTTTTTAATATTTTATCAATTAAAAGTTACGTTTTAAGACCATTTCCTCTTCTGTATGATTTTTGCAGTATTGGTTGGTTAAGAGGTTTTTTTCATATTCTTTTGCATACATCTTGCTAAGATTTCTTGGTTTGCCACATCTGGTCCCACACCTATCTCCAAAATGGGCCCCTAAAACCTTCCATTCTGAATGGAGAAGTGGCCACATTTCTATGGTCACTCTCCACTCATTTTAAAAGGGAGTTCATACAGCTTGAATGCAACCGCTCAACTGTACTCAGAAGTCCCATTAAAACTGAAGAGAGTGCCTGCGCAAGCGTCGTCACTTCTCCATTATCATTAGTCAGTTTAGGGGACCCGTTCTAGATTTTGCTGTGGAATCCACATCTTCTGACATTGATGACATATCCTATCGATATGTCATCAATGCTTGTGATGGCAAAACCCCTCTAAAGAACAAAACAGTTCTAACTATGGGAAAAACTGATAAACTGGGGAACATTTACTATGGTAATTGCAACAGAATTCTGGTGCAGTTTGTGGCAAAATACTGGTGTACATGCTTTACACCACATTTATAAATAAAATAAATTATAAATAAATAAAATATAACACTTCTAATCGTGGTTTTGCCCGAGTGTCATATGTGATTAGAACCACAAGCGCTACTATTCTCTTCAAGATTTATACAACATGAATCAGAGTAATACGGTCTTCTGCATAGATCCTAACATTCTTCGCTTCCTGAATCCTGAGTGTTACCAGATACTGTATGAAAGTTTATTTAAACAAATTAATCTGTAATTAAAAAATGGTCAGATTGTCCTTATTAACAACAAATTGTTGAGGCCAACTGGTATCAAAATAATTTGAAAGGAAATAAAACAGTTTGGGAAAACAACTGGTGCCCATTTCCTGTTCATTTACTGTCTTTTTTTTCTACATTTTTCTTCTCATGCTTTCAAAGGTTGTCTTACAAATGAGACAATGAAGTTGTAGTTCCCAGGTGAATATCCTAACATACTTGCTAGTGAAATTTTCCTCAGCAGGGATCCTACCAATTTATTGGGGAAGGAAAACGAACTAAAGATTTAACACACAAATGACACTTATTTAATGTGCTTTAAGGAAGACTTCACTGTGGCAATAAAGTGACAGATTTGTTACTGTCCGTTAAGAGAGTATCTACTTCTATATGAAGACTTTAGTTCAATGCTACATTCAAATTTATAACAAGACGTACATGAAAGCATGGTGGGCATTGATATGTGCCAAATTTACAGTAACACAAATTTAATTTAAAAGTCTTAAAATTAGCTTGTCTAAAAACAATTATAGGGCTTTAAACCTATGACACCAAAAAACTAATGTATACATTGCATGCAGGTGAATATCACCTAAGCGGATGCCAAAAAACAAAACGACCCCAACCCTCCCAACCCCACGCCGCCACACACACACTTTTGTCTTATGTTGTGCACAATTTAACCTGTAGACACACTAAACAAAAAATAACAGAATGTGAATATAGGCTAAACAGGTCATCTTATAACCTCACTATTGCTGAAATAAGAGCATTTTAGTGCCTTTAAACTATTAATGCTAAGGCCCGTAACCGAGCATTTCTCAAATCTAAAGAGTCCCTGCTACCTGACCTTACCAACCTAACCTTGATATTTCATAAAAGCCATGTTTGAGACAATTTATTTTTTTAATTTAAGTTTAATTTTCTGCTGAACAGATGTAAAAGCACAAAACAAGTTACTACAAATGAACATTCAGAAGAAAAAAAACTATTAGAATATGCTTGTGGTATATAAAATACACAGTCATAAATATACAAATGAAGGAAGAAAAATTACCGTTCTAGCCAAGTGGGGTGTTGCACAAGTAGTGTTATTATCTACTTAACTGAAGTGCATTTCATATTGGGTCATGTCTGAAGTAGGTTCTCTGCAGCGGACCCATAGTATAAAATTAGCAGGCAAAAATCCACACCAATTAGTGTTGATTTTATCAAGGGTTCATCGTGCCATGATAAATCTGCTATAAAATTAGAACCAATTTGTATGGATTTTTTTCATGAAGATTTTGTACTGCAGGCCCAATGCAGGAAACCCACTGCAACCAGACTAATATGAACATACTGTTTCAGTTGAGTTCTCCCCTTGTCCAGTGCTTTATGCAGCAAAGGGCAACTTTCTTTCAAAGCCAAGTACCTAAGGTACAAATATTGTCCCCCCCCGGGCCCTAATATGAGTAAAATAAATTTTCCCCCTTTCCCCAATATGGGAAGAGACACCTGAACTGAAATAATCAGAGCCCCAAACCCCTACCCCAATATTTTTTTCTTAGCAGGCAAAAAAAATTTTTGCAAAAGTAATGTCACTTTTTTTTAACAGGATAACAGATGTGGTGTTCATTTTGGCTCCAACCCAAAAACATCCCCTGAGCCCTTTGTAAAAGGGGGCTCTTTCCTCCCCAATTTTCCTTGGGCAAAGCCACTTTAAAGAAAAATTTTAAATGCCCCCAAATTTTCATGCTCCACTTTAAACATGATTTTTCAAAAATTCCCTTTTAAAAACCAAACTCCCCTATCTCCCACCAACAATTAAGGACATTGTTACAACTGCAGGTCTGGATCCGCTGGGTCACCTCAAGTAATTACCACGCCAGGGAGCCCCCCAGTAATCACCAGAGCCTGCCGTAAGGCAGGGTGGACATGGCTGTGGGGGAACTCCAAAGTCACTATCTCTGAAGAGGCCAGAAAGGGAAACCCGAAAAAACCCAAAGGGGGGGTACCAAAGAGACAGGCAGCGGTGTTGTGAGTTCACAGGCAGGGAGGTCAAAGCAAGCAGCAGGCAAGCGTAGCCAGAAGTCCAAAAGACGGGGTCCGAACCAGGAATACATAAAGGAATGCAGGATCACCAGGGAGCACCAACAAACTGGCACAGGTTGCAGGGAGGAAGTTCCTTATAAAGCTGGTGGTGGCCAGCCAATGGAAGGCAAATGATGCAATGGCCTTTTGAAACCCCCGAGACTGGAAAAGAGGGGGGGGGGGGCGGGGGGCAAAAGGGGTTTTGGAGAAAAATGAGTAAAGACCTTGCAGGGACCAGGGCGAGAGTGCCAATATGAACTCGTCCGCGGTCCGGAATGGGTAAAGGCACGGGGTGGGGAAAAGGCAACCAGTTTAAACTTTTTCCCGCGGAGGGGGCTATAGAGACTATTTCCGTCCAAGTTTTTTTAAATTCCCCCATAGTTTTTATTCTTTTGCAGCATACATTTCTTGGAAAGTAACTATAATTAAAAGCCCCAGAAGGGGCCCCTGGTTTATTGGGCCCAAATCAGGCCCCAAAAACATTTAATCTTTTTGTAGGGCACAAGTTGGGGGGCCCTTTTTGTTATCTTTGCACTGCTAATTTAAAAATGGGGGATAACACTAAAATGCCAGGTGGACATTCCCCCTACTCAAATTTTTGATCTTTTGTCCTGTAGACACAAATGACAGGTCCCTCTTGGCAGAGCATGATGAAGGAAGGAGGCCTGATTACTGATCAAGAATGGGACTTTGCCCTCAAAATGTCCAAATTGTTTTTTCCTAAAAGTGCAAAACCCAGGACATAGTTGCTCATCCTCCACAGAGGTATTATATTACTCATCAGCTAATCAAGAACCGCCCCCCAAAAATCTGCCCCCACAAGTTTAGGGGCCCCAAACCCGTCCCTTTTTTCATTTCTTTTTGGGGCTTGTCCCAACATTTTTTTGTAAAATTGAAACAAATAATTAAACCCCTGACAAAGGCCCAAAATTTGAGGTTTCTCCTTTCCCGGTGACTGAACAGCCTTCCTGCCCAAAAAAAAAACACAAAATGGGAACAGCACACAAAGTTCCACAATTATTCCGTTATGGTAAATGCAAAGTCCATCCTGGGGTGAGCAGGCCTTTGAAGAGGAAGGAAAGTAGGTGGATTTTTGAATTGCAAACGTTATATCCCCTTTTGGCCTTACTTTGAATTTTGGAATTTTTTAATAAATTTTAATTAAGTTTTTTTATTTATTTTCTAATTAAACATCATCTTTTTCAAAAACTTTTGGGAAATTTTGGGTTTTACCTTTTTTTTAAAAACCCTGTTTTTTTAAACTTTTTTAGGTGACTATTGGGGGGCCCCGGACATTAAAAAGCAATTTTTTTTTTTTTTTTTTTTTTTAATTTCTGAATAAAAATGCGTTTTTAATGTTTTTTTTTAAATTTTTTTTTATTTTTTATAATTCATGCTGAATTGTTTATGATATTGATAAATCCTATTTTTAAGACAAATTGTAATAGGAAAAATAAAAAAAAGTTTTTTAAATATCTGTATATAGTTTTAGTGATTACTTTTATAGAGGAGATTCATTGGGGGGCCGGGGAAGGTTCTTTTTTTTGAGGGATTTTCTTCTGTTCCCCTATTTTTTTAATTTTCCCCCCCATTTAAAAGTAATTTTTGGGAACACTCCTTTTAAAAAATTAGATATTTTCCCTTTATTTATCCACCCCTAATTTTTTTTTTCATGGCTTGGGACGTGAAAAATAAATGGGGCAATATGTGGGTAGTCCTATTTATAAATATTGAATAGCCAAATAATATCTATTTGGGCCTTTTCCCGCTGATTGGGGTTTCGGGAAATGCGCATCTTTTTAAGTTAAAGTGTATAAAGCCCCAAAAATTTGATCGGAGCTTTTAGCGCCAAATTTCCAAAAAACGGGCGCATTGATTTTTTTTTTGGGGCCGGTATAATTTTGGGCCTTCTGAGTGGGGTTTCAGCCGGTTGCGCTAAATTTCCCCCGGGCATGGGCAATTTTTTTTGAGGACCCCCGAGTTTGCTTTGAATGTTGATTACATGCATCCACTGGGGGACTTTCACCAAAAAATTAAGGAAGTAATTTTTAAATTTAATTTTCACTTTGGAATAAATTAAACCCCCTTTTTTTTAAGATCCCTGTCGTCCAAACCACTATTTTTTTGGAATTGAACAGCCTTCCTGTGACTGATGGCCCCATCAATTTTTTTCCCCGCATCTTTCGTGATAGGAACACTTTTTCATGCCAGAAAAACAATTGCTAAACTTTCACCCTTTCAGATTTCATAAAATTTTTTTGCTACCGCTTCTCAAATAAATATTAAAATACGAAGATCAGGAGGCCAATTTTCTTATAATATGAGTAAATGGACAAAGTATCCGTCCCCCACAACCACTTCTGAGGCCTTGAGTACAGATGTCCCAAAAACCCCCTAAAAAATCTTAACAAAAGCCTCTGCCCCTCCTCATCAAAGATGAAAGGCTGCAAAATCCCCAAAAAGCTACAATTGGATTTCTCTCCTTTTTATGCCCCGTTTTTTGGGCAAGACTGGGGTTTCAAGGGGAACATCACAAAATTTTCGTGATTATTTAAAATTGGGGCTTCCAGGGACTCGCCCATTTCCCAAAATAACCTTCTTCTGGACTAAACCCTCTTACAACATCATATACTGTATCTCTCCATTGTCTAATTTCCCAGCAAAAACCCTAAAAATTTCAAAAAAAGAACAATTGTTTGTGGACACAAAAAACCCGAAAAAACTCCCCAAATTTAAAACCGGCCCCATTTAAATCTTAAGGTTATAAAAACATTAAACATTTCATGTTTTTAAGGGGCGACCAATGCCTCTTTAAAATTCAGGGTGAAAAAATTTAATAAAAGAGGGGAAAAAAATCCCCAAAATACGCTCAAATTCACATGATTATTTTATTTGTATATCACCACAAGGCTAATAGACCTTCAGAGGAACCACACCAGCATGGTCTGACCAGGAATGAGTGGTAGGAAAGAGTAAGATGCAGGTTGGTGGACCTACAAAGGGATCCCACCAGTGTGAACCACTCATTCCCAGTCAGAACATGCTGAATGGATTTCTCTACCCAACTTCATCTCCATTTGCCAGATAAAGGGCTTTCACTTGAAACATTGCTGTTCAAATTTCTGACTGAATTGTGAAATATTTGCTGAGCTGATTTATCGTGTACATCCAAATATAAGTATCTTAAATATACAAATAAAATAATCATATAAATCAAACACCTGTACACTGAGAGTCTGCAGTTTCTCAGTTCTCGTCTTATACAACCATGTTTGCAGCATGAAAAAAGATCTTAGCTTATACATCTAATACGATATTTAAGAGTCTTTCGCCTATTTCCAAGGAAGAGAAAATGGCTTCACCTATAGAAAATAACTAGTGTTGGAACGATTTTTATCGACAAAGTTTGAAAATCAGAGCACGCGTTTTATTTGATTATCGAAAATTGCCGAACACAGCTATAATTTGGTTAAAAAACTGCGCATAATCTAATAATATCGAGCCATTTTCACCAGCCTATCCTTTCATTTCTTAGCCAGTCAGTTTGCACACCAGGGCTCAAGATTCTGGACGTCCTTACATCCGTATTTACCACTCCTAAAAGCCATCAAAAAATGTTGCTAAAATAATGTAACTATTAAGCTTACAAGTGGAATTCGCTGAATGGCAAGTCAGGATGTAAAGGTTCAGGACGTAAATACCGAAGTAAAATACGTCTAGATACAAGCCCCAGGGAACATAGAATCCTGCTATTGGAGTACCAGACAGGTCCCAAGAAAACACCTTGCTGCGCTAGGCTCGATGCTGTAGAAAGGAAATACACATACAAGGATGAAAAGAATAACTTAATACATTTTTCTTACACAAAGAAAACAAAAAAAAACATCACTGTACCACATCAGTCCAATCATACTGTCACCCACATCTGTAACACAGCTGTGCAACATCTGTAATCCATCTTGAGCAACATCTGTACACCACTGCACAATCATCAAGCTTGTACAACATCCTGCATTGTGCCTTATTTGATGTTCAATTAGTGTAATTTTCAAGGACTTTGTAATACATTTGATAGAGACTTTTTGTTCTTTGAGATCAAAAAATATCAATACTATAATATATATAATATATATATATATATATATATATAATATATATATATATATTATATATATATTTGGCAATAATGGCTATAGGAGAAAAAGTCCTAATATAATAGCTTGATAGTTTTTATATGTATGTTTAATTACAATTCTTTAATTTAATTGATAAATGGAATTGTATTCTTCATACTCCTGTGTAATGTATATGCCGATGCGAACTCACCGCGTATTTTCATTGCCAAAACGACCACACACTTTGTGACGCATATTGCAATGTAAAAACCACTTGATATTCGCCTGGCATATACATTAACACAGAGTAAGAAGAATACGAAACATTTATCAATTAAATGAAGATTACATTAAACATTCATATAAAACCTATCAGAAAAAAAAAGAAAAAGCTATATATTAGACTTTTTTCGTCCTATAGCATTAATGCCAATATACATAAATATAAAACATATATAATATATATATATATATTATATAATATTATATATATATATATATATATAGTATATATATATATATATATATATTTGATTCCAAGTCGCACAAAAAAGTCTCTATCAAATGTATTACAAAGTCCTTGAACAAATTACAGTAATTGATAACATCCAAAAATAAGCAATGCAGATGCTCTTGCACAGATGTGTACATATATTGTACAGAAGTGATACAGCGATGATGCAACAGCTGCTTGATACAGATGTGGTTACAGATGATTAGATAATATGTGGTACAGATGGTATTTTATTTTGTTTCTTTTATGTAAAAAATGTATTAGTTCTTCTTTCCACCTAGTATTTGTATATCCAGCTACAGCAAGAGCCAACACCGCACGGGTGTTTCTGGGCCCTGGGGGTACCCCAAGCAGATTTCTTCTTAATTTTTTATTCTTTTTTAAAAAATCCATTTATTGTAGTGTGTAGCTTTAAGGTTAAAAACAAGCTCACTACACCCTTTAAAGTGGCTTCGGCCTTTGATGCACAGTTTTCCCCCAAAAAATAGGCGCAAATCAGATCTTACATTTTTCCCCCCATAATTTTAATGGTTATCGGCGAAATCTTTACGGATATGGGAAATCGTCTCGATAATTCCCCGATATCGACAAAACGAGACGATAACTTTTAATTACAAAAATCGCTCATCACTAAAAAAAAACCATTATGTTCTTTAACATTAGTTAAATCTCACCAGTTACCAGTAAAGATGGAATTCTCACAACTAAAACTACACCTTGAAGACTACATAGCATTCAGGTCAAAATTTCTTACATATTTCACCTCCTGGTTAAAAATATGCTTGGAGTTCTCATACTATGCAAGCAATACTTTGGCTTTAATAGTATCTTTTATGCACAAGGATTAGAGCTTGGTTGGGTTATTGTAGGAGGCAAAACAAGCACATCTTGTAATGTGCATTCTGTATAGATGAATGTATAGAAAATCGTTGCACCTCTTACTTCAGCTTCCATGACATTATGGTTAAAGGTAGAGAACTTATTCAAGCATGCTCTTTCTTGACAAAATAATACACTGTAGCTATGTCAATGATATTGTAAAGGATGTCAGTCACACCCTGGCTTACCCTGCCTAAGCAGGGCTACTGCTACGAAAAGGACGACCCCACACTTGAACCTCTTCCTGAGATGTACTTAGTAAAATGTGTGCCAAACTAACAGAAGACAAAACGTACAACAAACAAGAAACAGACATCACAGATAACAAATAAACAAAGTTTTTAGAGCCCTGTTTTAAACCAGGGGAATAAAGGGGGGTACCAAAGGGAAAAGTGGGAGAGGGAACCAGAAAGAACAGCCAAAATCCCAGAACCAGCAAGACAGCAAGGCAGAAAAATCATACACTAGAAACAAAAGAAATCACCCCGCAAGCTGGGCAGGGGGCGGTTTAAAATCCCACCCCAGCCCGGGATTGGTCAAGTGCTTAAACCCCTTAAGCAATCCGCCCCCACTGGGCGCAAAAAAAATCCCCTTAAAAAGGGGCCCGAGCACAGTTAGACAGTAAAACCCCCTCCCCCCCTTTTTACGGGGAAAAAGCCCCTGGAGACTTAGGTCCTGGATCTGGCTTCAGAGGGAAATTCCTAAACTAAACAATCAGAATGGATCGAGGAGGCAGGCTGCCATTTCTGACTCTTCGGGAATCCACTATACGCTCAGCTTTGAACTCTAGATCCCCCTCTACCTGGATAGGCCCCGGGGGTTATTATGAGGACCAAAAGGGGGTACGTACTTTTTGGCAGCATTTTTTTGAAGCATTTGGATCAGGAAAGTCGGGGGACGAAGATAAAAAAACGGAAGGATTAATAACCTGTTGAATGGGGTAGGGGGGAATTTTTTTGGACCCAAATTATGGGGGGAGTCTTAAGTCTCTATTTTTTTGGGGGCAAAACCCCCAAATTTTTTCCACAACTTAAACCCAGGGCCTGATGGTTTCTTATCGGCGTTCCTTTTATATATGAACTGGGATTTCCTAAAGTTCAACTGAACCTGGGCCAAGATTGTGCACAGTTTCTCTGATTCTATCCCTACCTTGGGGTTATCGGAGGCAGACGAAGAGAGAGAACCAAAGTGTGGATGAAAGCAATAATTACAGAAAAACGACAAAAATATTGATGATGCATGAGGGGTTATGATGACAAACTCTGCCAAGGGGAAAGGTAAGTAATCCCCTCCCCACTGTTTGGAAAAA
>JAODAL010042421.1:0-34839 GCA_025379985.1 Phyllomedusa bahiana | reverse complement strand
CAAAAGGAAAAAAACTGGACACCGACTGTGCTCCAAATGCAGAATAGATTTAAGTATAACTCGAAACTGCCGGAGACCCCATCAAAGTAATTTTCAGTCCCAAACCTGTGATAGTTCTTTGTTAATATCAGATCCAATAGGTTCATAAGAAATCAGATGCTAGTGGGGGGTTAGCCGTCTCTTCCAACCTCATTCCACTGTGCCCTTCACTCAGCAGTGAAGCATGTATATTTATGTATTTTATACCCCTCACATTTCTGTAGATATTTGTTTTGCCAAGTTTTATAATTATATTTTACCAAGTTCGGAATACAGCTTTATAGAAGATTAACCAGTCAATAAGGATATATAACACAGCTTTATTGTTACAATAGTTCAATAATCAATCAAGTATGATAAAATGATAACATAAAATGATTCCAGAAAACAAGGAGACAGTATTTACAGTGTATGAGAGAGAAATAAGTATTTACAAAAGGTTATAAGCGCTTATCAGACATCACCTGTAGAGTATTGCTTCATTGTATCCTATTCTTACTTCCGCCATGAGAAACCGTAAAAGAATGGCCTAGGATTTGAGAAATCTCTCAGGGAGCTAGCATCACTGTGTATGGACGTCTCCAATACCAGGAAAGAACGGTTTCTGCCTTTCATGGCTGAGGTTAGAGATAGATATATCCAACCTCTACAAAATGGCGGACACAGCCTACACAGCCTTGAATCATCTTAAGAGTATACAAAACATGTTGTTTGTTTATCTTGCCCTGCACAATAGAGTGACCAGTCAGTCCAAGAAAAGTTACACAAGAGATAAGCCAAAAGCACACAGAAACCTGAATTAAGACAATGAAAACAACATCTTCTTGTGTATTCAGTCAACATACTACACAAATGCATACAATAGAAGAGACACTAAATCAGATTGAATTCTCAGCTCGGAAGCAAACTAAATCTCTTTATTAGCAAAGCTTAAAATGCACAGCCGACTGACACGGAACCCGTAGTGTAACCTGACTAACGTGTTTCGGGCTAGGCGCCTAGCCCGAAACGCGTTAGTCAGGTTGCACTACGTGTACCGTGTCAGTCTGCTGTCCATTTTAAGCTTTGCTAATAAAGAGATTTAGTTTAGTTTGCTTCCGAGCGGAGATTTCATTGACGGAGCATTGCGGTGCCAATGCTGAGGTGATTCTTCCTGTGGATACTTTTGCATAGCAAGCTGTTTGGCCGACAGCATTCTTGGAAGCCTAAACCCTCATCCTGAGATCTACATGGACACTGAAGTCTGCTATAGGTGAGCCACATTTTTTGCATATACTAAATCAGATTATGTGTGTAAACAGGTTTTAGAGACAAGCAAACAAGCAGACATTGAGTAAGTTAAAACAGACAGGCTAATTACATTTGATATAAAATACAGAAATAACTATACTAACTATAATTTGGCGCAATAGTCATACATTTCTGACTAGCATTACAATCCACTCCTGACTATTTGAGTCAAATTATAGATACCCTGAAAACTAATTCATTGTTGCTAAGTGCAGAAAACAACATTGGACATAGCTACAGGCTGAAAACAAAAATAAAAAAAAATTAAAAATATAGTTCTGCCTCTTCTTAGATCTTCTTAGACTGTAACACAACATGCGTATAATGCAGGATAGTGCAGGGGTTTATTGTGCCCTCACTACCTGGGTGATAAAAAACAAGCTGGTCTCCATCTTGGTGATGATAGGACTTGGGGAAAGAGTGCAGACATCAGAGCCCCTTGGCTGTATCAATGCCGGTGCAAATGGGGCGGTCAGTGATCAGTGCTTGGTGCAGACATGGCGATCAACACTGGCGCAGACATGGCGGTCAACACTGGCGCAGACATGGCGATCAAATGGCGCGGGGAATGGCGGTCAACATGGCGCGACATGGCGATAACACTGGGCAGACATGGGATAAACATGGCGCAGGAAATTGGTGGTCAACACTGGCGCGACGGGTCAAATGGCGGGGCGTGGCGATTTGTGAGCGGGGCGCAATGCTCGCTCCGCTTTGCGATATCCCTGCTGTCTTGGCAACCCCGGCACTTTGAATCCCTCATTCGCTTCGGGTCCTGGCCCCTTGGCTCTAAAGATGAACTTTAAAAACAACTTGAACCTTGAAAGTTAAAATTCTCTGTATAGAAACTGTGGGGGGGGGAATGGCAAAATCAGTTTGATCTCAGTCAAAAAAAACTCAGCCATAAGTCAGTCACTAAGCTTTAAAATATTGCTCTCCCCAGTTTATTTTAAAAAACCCCTGCAGTGAATAAATGTCCGTAAAAAAACCAAAAAAACAATAAAAAAAAAAATCTGCGTTTATTGGCCATTGAAGTTTTTCTAAAGAAGAATGACTTAGAAAATAAAAACTTCTCACATGACAATCTAACCCTATGTAAGCAATTCCTATAAAACTCATATTTGGATTTGTTTAATATCGCTTTAAAAAAAAAAGAAAAAAAACAAATCATATCATCCTCCTTCTCACTTTTTGTAGCACGAAAAAATAGAAAAAATTAAACTTAAACCCCCTATAATTTAGTTAATTTTGATCGTCAAAAGGTGGTTAAGTCAGGTTAGTCACCCATTGTCTTAAAAACTCTCTGCTTTTGTAGGAAAACATGTTGTGTGGTCTTATTCCATTGCAAACAATGCTAAGGTTTTTCATAAATTAGGGTTTAAAGTCTACAAACATTAATCAAAACACAACAAGGACATGCCCAATTCACACAATTGCACTTTTCCCCTTCAAAAAAAAAAAATTAACTCTTCTCGGGGAGCCCCCAAAAAAAAAGGAAAAAGGAAAACAAAAATGTCTTTAAATTATGACTGCGCAGTCGTTTTTAACGGGTTTTAAAAAAAAAAAACCCTTTCTAAAAAGCAAGGGGGGTGTACTACCAAAATAAACCCAAAAAACCTTAATTTAAAAAAAAAAAATTATCTTTATATCCCCGGGGCATTGTTTAAAAGTATGTCGTGGGTCTTTCGAATCAGATTATGAAATTCTTCTTTACCCCGAAAAATAAAACGCAATTTAATCCTGCCCCAGACAGAGCCCCAGTAAATCACGGGGATTTTTTCCAAAAATTAAGCCAAGCAACAGTGATTATAAGAGGTTTTCCTTTTTTCAACATTAAAAATAAGAACATGTAAATTCCGTTTTTTTAATAGTATCCCGAATACAAACTGTAAAAAATTTTATTAAACAGAAGAGAAAAATCAAAAGAGGCAAATTTATACAAATCATAGATTTATTCCTTTGGGCTAACTGAAACCCGCTGACAAAATTCCCGCTGCACCTCTTAGGGGGGGGGGGGGGGATTCAATTCCCCCCCCCGTGTCCGGGAGCAAACATGGCAGAGGTTCGGTTTTTTTTCGTCGAACTGTCTTGTCTTCCCCACACTCTGGCCCCCACTGCTCCAAAAACCTCGACTCTCCCCCCACCCTTTTTGCCCCAAAAGCAAAATGAAAACCATTGTTTGGGACCCCAAATGTATAACCCCGTTGCTACTATTACCCCCGAATAGTTGCCCCTTTACCCTTTTGTCTTTCCCCTGGAAGGGGCCTTCTCCCTTGTACAGTTGTTTTATTCTTGTCTCCTTGTACTTGTTTGCCCCCCCTTATATATACAACCCCAAATATACAGCCTCTGGAAATTATAATAACAAAAAACCGAAGAACTTATTAAAATTTTTAACATTTTGTGTCCACAAACTTGCTCTTCCCTTTGTTGAGCTGATTTTAAAAGGCGAAAACCCTTTGCTGAACAAAATGATATCTGTCGAATCTGCAGCATTCCCGTCTTCCTTCTGCTTACAGTTGTGACCATTGTTTGGGCCCAAAAAACGCAAGGAGCTGCTCCCACCCTGAATCTCAAAAAAAATTCAATAGCAATCACTGTTTTTCCTTTTAAAAACAGACATGTTTCCACAATTTCTCCTTTTTCTGGATTATGGAGTTCCCCTTGAAAAAAAATTTTACTGGTAAACCCTTTTGTTATCCTGTCCCCTGGCCATTTATTTTTTGCCAAAATTTTATAATTTATTTTACCCAGTTCGGAATAAACTTTATAGAGATTAACCCCGCAATAAGGATATATAAAAGCTTTATTTTTTAAAATAGTTTAATAATCAAAATATGATTTAAATATGATAAAAAAGATAAAAATAAAATGATTCCCGAAAAAAGGAGCAGATTTACTGTATGAGAGAAAAAAGTATTTCAAAAGGTTTTAAAAGCGCTATCGACTTCACCTGAGATATTGCCTTCATTGAACCTTTTCTTATTCGCCATGAGAAACCGTAAAAGAAAGGGTAGGATTGAGAAAACTTTCAGAGAGTGCATCACTGTGTTTGGACGTCTCCAAAACCAGGGAAAAAACGGTTTTGCCTTTATGGTGATGTTAGAGATATATATCCCAAACCCCTTACAAAATGGTGGACCAGCTACACAGCCCAATTAATCTCTTTAAGAGTTACAAACTTTTGTCTGTTTTTTTTTTGCCTGCCCAATAAAAGGACCAGTCAGTCCAAGGTAAGTTACACAAGAGAAAGCCAAAAGCACACAAAACCCCTGAATTAAGACAATGAAAAAAACATTTTTGTGTATTCGTAAATACTACACAAAGCATACAAAAAAAAGAGACACAAAAATCAGATTAGGGTGTAAAAGGTTTTAGAGACAAGAAACAAGAGCTTTGGGAGAAGTTAAAAAAGAAGGCTAATTACATTTGATATAAAATACAGAAAAAACTCTATACTAACATAATTTGGCTAATAGTCAAAAAATTTCGACGCTTTACAATATTGAATTATATCTATACGGGACAACACTGCACTCTGACACGAAAAATGTAAAGAGTCAGTGCGGGTTGTTTCAGTGTAAATTTGGTGACCTCAAAAAAAATCAAGACAGCCATCAATGTCAAAAACTTTGGCAACAAAAGTGAGGAACCCCCCTAAGGAAAAAAGGAAAGAGGGGGGGGAAAAGAAAAAAAAAAAACTGTAAGACTCCACCTCACCTTCTATGATGGCGGGGGGGTTTTGTGGTTTATAATTGAAATTAGAAAAAAGCAATTTACAGGGGGGTCCATTTTTACATTTATTCTGAGGGCCCCAATTTTACCCTGTGACCAACCCCGTGACTGATATTTACATTGTATTAATGTGTAGATTTCTGTGTTGTCCCAGGAAAAGATAGAATAAAAGAATTAAAGAATGTGAGGGTGCACTGATTTTGTGAGGTTTGTATGATGATTTGCAGTCGTTGTCCGGGAAGAATCGGCCCCTTAAATGGTTCTTTTTTCTGTCCGTCTTGTCTGTACAGAGTAGGGTGTTTTAGCTGTGATTTTGCTCTAAATCCTCCTGTCTTCTTCAGGTTCTCAGGTCGGACTCTAAAGCTAAAGAAATGGCCCTTTTCATAAATGACCCCCAAAGGATGGAAAGGACGGAGACTCGGGCGCCAGGATATTAGACTCACCCCGGAGTCATTACTTGGTAAACTGGAGAGGTGAGAGTTCCCATGACCCCGCTCTTTCTCTTCAGTAAAAGGTGAGGGGGAAAGGTAGGGGTTCTTCAAATCTAGTGTGACGTGTCTCCCTACAAGGATTAACAGTAGTGAAGAGTCATTTTTGGGGGGTTTTGGTTCCCCCCGGGGTCAGGGGCGAAGCAGCCCCCAAACCCCGGCCTCCCCCTTCACTGAAAGAAGATCTAGACCGGGCACCAAAAGGGTCACTGACCTGGCCGGGGGAGGTGAGGGGGAAAAGGAGAAATTATACTAAACGGGGGTGATGGGTCTGGATGATGAGAGGTGAGGGGAATGCTGGGATATTTTTAAAAAACACAGGGGATGTGGGTTGGATGAGAGGTGACGGAATGCTGGGACATTATACATAACAAGGGGCGATGACTCGGATCATGAAAGGTGAGGGGAAAGTGAACATTATAAAAACAGGGATGAGGGGTCTAGTGATGTGAGGGTGAGGGACTGCTAGGACATTATACATAACACAGGGGATAATGGGTCTGAATGAGAGGTGACTGGGAATGCTGGGAAAATTTTTTTTGTACACCACTGGAGAGGTGAGGGGGGTTTCTGGGAAAATTATGCATAGCAAAAGGGGATGATGGGAGGTGAGGGGGGTTTTTGGAAAAATTTTACAAAAAACAGGGAATGTGGGGGGTTTGGATGATGAGAGGTTGGGGGGGAATGCTGGGAAATTATACATAACCCGGGGATGGTGGGGGCGGGATGTGGGGTTGGGGGGGAAAGCTGGGGAATTATAATTAAAACAGGGGATGATGGGTTTGGTTTATGAGGGAGAGGGGAGGGGAATTTTGGGAAATTATACATAACACGGGTTGATGGGATGGATGATGAGAGGTGAGGGGGGTGCGGCACATTATTTCATAACCCCCGGGGATGATGGGTCTGGATGATAGAGGTGGGGGAATGCTGAGAAATTTTTCAAAAAAAGGGGATGATGAGAGGGGGGGAAATGCTGGGACTTATACATAAAACTGGGGAGATGGGTCTGGGTGTGAGGGAGGTGGGGGGGAATGCTGGGACTTTTAATAAAAAGGGTATGATGGGGGTTGGTGGGGTGAAAGGTGGGGGGGAATGCGGCACATTATACATAAAAAAAAGGGGGGTGTTTTGGGTCTGGATGAGGGGGTGGGGGAAAGCTGCGACATTCACATAACACGGGGGTGATGAAGGTGGGGGAATGCTGGGCATTTTACATAAAAACGGGGAGGATGGGTCTGGATGATGAAAGAGGGGAGGGGAATGTTTGGGACATTATTAATAACACAAGGGATGATGGGGTCTGGATGATGAGGGGGGGTGAGGGGAAAAGCTGGGGGAATTTACTAAACGGGGGATGGGTTGGGTGTATGGTTTTTTTTGGGAAAGGGTCCTATAAGGTGTCGGATGCGTGTCTATGTTCCTGGGAGGGAGTGGGGAGTACATAGAAGGACCCCCGGGCTCTGTCCCGGAGGTCATGATAAGGATCCCCGGCCCCCTGACATCCCAGGGGGGAGAGGGATAAGACACAGCAGGGAAGTGTTGACCAAAAGTTAGTGCCGATGTTTTGGGCAGAGGCTCTTCGAATCCAGGTTTAGTGATAAAAGTTTTTACAAAACTATTTTCCCGCGAGGGGCCCTTTGTGGGCAAGACAGCAGCGAGAGGTTTTTTTAGAGCCCCATGCATTTCCCACAGTGCTGGGGGCCCCCCATAGAAGACAAATTCGGGGGGGCCCCCACCAGGCCAATTGGAGTCTGAGGAATTTTGGGGCCTGGGTAGCATTGGAAGTTTGGTCCCGCCCTTCAAAAAAATGTTTTGGAAAAATTTCTGCTTGGGACATGTTTTCCTTGTCTTGTTGGAAAATCCTATCCCCCCCAGGGGGGGGGAAATCGATGTATTTGGTTTTCCCCCTGTGGAGGTGGATTTTTACCAAAAATCGGTTGAGGACGCCTTCCATACGGATGAGTGGCCCAGAGAATGCCCCCCCCCCCAAAAAAAAAAAAAAAAAAAGACTTCATGCTGCCACCATACTTGTGATCTTTTCCAGCAAAGGTTTCAGGTATTTATTCTTGATGCTTCTGCCTGACAACCCATGTCCAAAATACTCCTGATGCAGAAAGTGTGATCCCCTTGAAAAAACAACCCTTTATTCATCAGTAGAATCCTATACCAGGAAAAAACAGAAGATTTTCTGTTTTTGCAGCTTTTTTTAGTTGGAAGGTGCGTGACATCTGTCTGCATGGGGCCCCCCTTACACTTTAGGGTTGGGCAGAGGTCCCAGTGGCATTTTCCCTTTTCTGCCCCCGGGGGGCCCCATATAGAGTAGGGTTTGGAGAGGTTCCCAGTGCAGCTGTGCTGTTAGGTCCCAACACGGGGGGTTTAAAGAAAGAGGGGCAGTAAAGCTGTTGCTCCGGGGCCCCCTTACAAAAGAAAGGGTTAGCAGGGGGTTTGCATTTGCAATTTCTGCTCTGGGGCCCTTTACCCCGTGGGGTTTTGAAGGGTCCCAAAGTGGAACATTTCCCTTTGGCCCGGGACCTCATACACAGTAGGGTTGGGAAAGGGTTGCGGGTGACATCTGTTGCCCGGGGCCTCATAACATTTTTAGGGTTTAGGGGGGGAGGGGTGCCAAGTAAACCATCCATATGTCCGGGGGCCTCATACACAGTGGGTTTTTTGGAAAAGGGTTTGGCCGTGACATCCATTGCTCCAAAGGCCCATAAAAATTTACTTTTAGCAGCGGGGGGAACCTTCTGCTATAGGCCCCATACACAGTGGGGTTAGCAGAGGGGCAAAAAACCCCAAATTGCCCGGGCCCCCCAATTAATCAGTAGGGGTTAGCGAGGTGCAAATGACACCCTTTCCTTTTGGGGCCCCTTTACACAGTGGGGTTTAAGCGAGGCTGCGGGTGAAACCCCTTTGCCCCGGGCCCTCATAACAGAAAGGGTTTGGCAGGGTGCGTGACTTCCGTTTGCTGGGGCCTCTTTAACACATTTAGGGTTAGGGAGGTTTGAAGGCCCTCCATATGTCCTGGGGCCCTAAATTAAACGGTGGGGTTAGAAAGAGGTTCAGTGACATCCTTCTTTTCCCCGGGGCCCCCTTTAAAAAAGTGGGGGTTAGCAGGGGTTTCCCAATTTGACTTAGTCTGTTTTGACCCCCTTTAACCCCGGTTTAGTGTTATCTGGGAAGGGTGTGGTGATTCCATCTGACCCCCGGGGGCCCCATACATAGTGGGTAGCAAAAGGTGTTGGTGATTTGGGGGCCCACCCCACAGAAACCCATTTCACTACAGCCCCCGCCAAAAAGATCAAAAAATTTGTAAAAGGGCCAGAAATCAACCTTTTTAGGGTTTTTCACACAGTTATTGTGGGCAGTATTTTTTCCCCGCCGCAATAGGGCCTTGTGTTTTGCAAAAAAGCCCCCGGGGGCCCCATTAAACATGCATTGTTAGCGAAAAGGGGGGAAAAAATTTTCAATTCTCCTTCTCTGGGTACAAACGTTAGAAATTTTCCCCCCCGGGGGGAAAAGATAAAGCAAAATTTCCATAGCTTCTATGGAGATTAAATTTACCAAAATTGTGGCAAAAAATTTTTTCCCAAAAGGGGGTTTAAAGCGCAATACACGGCGAAAGGTGACCGAAATTCAGCTAAAAAAATTGTGTGAACTTTATCCTTTTATTTTTTTTCAGCAATGAGGGGGAAATTTCCCTGATTGAGCTACTTGATGTTGCAAGTGGTCATAAGGGGTCCTGCTCGATAAATTTTTCCCCAAAAAAAAAAAATTTAATAAAAACTGTATGAGTTTTCCCCAAAAGGCATAAAGGAAATGTTTTAAAATTTTTCTTTGTGGTTTGAATTAAAAAAAAAATTAAAAAATTTTTTTTAACAGCAAATTCTAAAAAATTTTTCTAAAGGAAAAAGGGGCATGTTCATAAATTGTAAAGAAAGGAAAAAGAAAAATATTGTGCAGCACTTTCAAGAGAAATCCGCACTACATTTTGAATTTTACATAAAGGACGCCCACAAAAACCGGGACCTTTTTTGTATAATCCCCCCAAATCAGAGGTTTTTAAAAACCCAAAAAAAAAAAAAAAAAAAAAAAAAAAAACTTCTTTTTCTCACAAGGGAAAAATTCACACCCGGGGAAAAAAGCCAAATTTATGTTTAGAAAGTGGAAAATGCTTAAAACCCCCAAATCAGATCTTGATGAAATGAGAAAAAAATACACAGGAGAGAAAACCCCTAAATTTATGGTTTAGAATGTGGGGACAGTTTTCATATAAAATTAAAATCTTTTTTAGAAAAGAAAGGAAAATTTAAAAGGAGGGGAAGCCCCTTTTTATGTTCTGAATGTGGGAAAAATGGGTTTTTTACAGAAATCAAAGTATTTGGGAAAACTTTAAAAAAATTCACACTGGAATGGGGCCTTTTCATTGCCGAAAGGGGAAAATTTTTTTTAAGAGAAAGCAAAAATCCCTTTTTAGACATGAGGGAATTTTTTCCCAGGAGGGAAGCCCCTTTTTTTATGTTCGAATGTGGGGGGGGGTTTTTTTACAGGGGAAAGAAATTTTCTTGTTAGCCCTTTTAGAATCCACAGGGGAAAATGACTTTTTATTTCAAAAATGGGGGGAATTTTAAAGAAATCGGGTCTTCTTTTACATGAGAGAATTCACACGGTGAGAACCCCTTTTTAATTTTTGAATGTGGGAAAATCTTTTAAGAAAAAAGCAAGTCGGGCTTAAAATGAGAAAAATTTTCAACAGGGGCAAACCCTTTTTTCATTTTCTAAGGAATTTTGGGGAAATTCTTTTAGGGCAGGTTATCAAATTTTCTTTTAAACATGAGGAGAATTACCCCGGAAAAACCCCCTTTATTCGGGTTCAAAATGGGGGAAATCTTTTAAAAAGGGAAAGAAAAATTTCGGGGTTAAACTTGGGGAAAATTTCAAAAGGAGAAGGTGAAATGTTAGTAAAAAAATTTTTGGTTTTTGGTTTGTGGGTTAGTTTTAAGTCCTAAGAAAAGAAAAAAATAAAAATTCCCATATGTGTTTATTTGGCAAAAAAATATACAGAGAAAAATAAATGGTTAAAAATAACTTTTTACTAATGATCTTTTAAAAATTTAAACCCCCATACCGGACTGTGAAAATTGTTAAAAAAAAATTCGGGGTTCTTCCCCCAAATTTATTTTTGCTTAGCCCCTTACTCAATTTAAGGGTGGGCCCCAAACATGGGGGAATAACTTATTTTAAAAAAAATTATCCGGGGGATATTTATGGGAATAAAGACAAGGGGGCCAAAAAAAATAAATAACCAAAACAATAGGAGAAAAAATATAAAAAAAAAATTTGAATAAAAAAATTGTACGTTAAATTAAAAGGGAGAAATTTAAACTGCGGGGGGATTTTGGGGCCAAAATTTGTCCCCCTCCATGGCCCTACTCTCCTCCAAAAAAAAGCGGAGTAACCCCCCAAAAAAAAGGGGCCCCCTTGCAATCTATTGCCCCTTTTAAAGCCCTGGGTTTCCCCTGAAAAGTGAAACATCAAAAAAAAAACCCCCAAAATGAATTTTTAAAATGTGCAAATTTTACAAATATGGCAAAAAAAAAATTTCCCACAGACCCCCGGGGGTTTCCCCCCATTTTGATGAAAAATTACAAGTGGGTTTTCAGGGGAAAAAAGGTTTTCACAAGAGGCAAAAATGACACCCCCCCATTTTTCAAAAAAGGATATACCAATATATATAAAATAGCCGGGTGGCCGATATTTTTTTTTTTCCTATTGTTTAGGTTTTTTTTATTTTTTTTTTGGGCTTTTATTTTGTTACCCAAATTGAAAAGGGTCCCTGGTTATTTTTATATAATAAACGAGTCAATGTTTTGCATAAAATTTGTTTTAAAAAATTTAAGTCAAAATAGATTGGGGATTTTGCCCGGATTTTTTATTCGGGTCCCATTTGGTTTTGGTTTAAATTTTAAATGAGGTTAGTGAGTTTGTTTTAAAACCATTTTTTTTCTCTGTGTTTTTTATTTTTTGTTTTAAAAGTGGTACAATATAAATTTAAATTTTTAGTCAGTGTTTTTATATATTCCCAAAAACCCCAAAAATTCCCAATGTAACCTTTTGACGTGTTTATAAGAAATATGATAATAAATTAGCATGCCTTCTTAAAAAACTTTTTGTTCAAAATTTAATTAAATTCCTTGTTGGGGTGTTTGGGTTTTAATTGGAGAATTGCGGGTAAACGCCCCCTCTTAGAAACAGATTTAGGCCCGGGAAATAACCAGCGTTCATAAATTCCAAGAGAAAAATAAAAAGGAAAGTAAGCACAGACAGACAATGAAAGGAGATAAATCCCCTAATACCAGGCCCGGGGGGCGCTCTAATCCATGTGATACTTTTTTTGGATGAAATGTCTTTTTATTTGTTAAGTATGCCTATGTAGCTTTTTTAAAAAAACCCAAGGATAGCGCCTATGCCTGGGACAACACCCAAGATCAGTCTTCATCTGGTTGTAAGAAGAAGACGAAAGAAGGAACAGTAAATGGTCACAATAATGTGACTTAGTAACAGTGTTATATTTCTGACATACAAATCTGCAAAAAAGCATTAATACTATCTACAATACATGAAAAAAACTTTGAAGTTCTTAGTTCACATGTTTTGATCAAAAATGTTTAAGCCATCCCCTGACTTTCAATGGGACCCCAATGCGGATGGTCCTACACTGTTCCTACCTCTCTTTTGAGTCCAGTTCAGACTTCTCAATTGCGTCATCCGACCTCCATAATCCAGAGAGAAAAAAAGCACCAGATATATATTATATAATATATATTTATATATATATTATATATAATATATTATATATATATTATAATATATAGTAGGATGCAGCTCAAACGGTCGCCTCAGGTTAAGCAGACTGGCAGGTAAATGCTCAGGTATAACACACGTGGTTTATTTTATCCACACAAAATCCACAGGAGGTGAGTCCGGTACAGTGGATACCAAAGAAAAACCACAGCTTACTTCAGCTTTAACAGTCTTTTACAGATTCTTCGCCAGTGCTTGGCGGTTTCACCCATTTGGATGCGTCCGTAGTGGGTCCAGTCCTCCCTGCAGTGGCAGAGCACACTGAACACCTCCAGCACAGAGCTCTTCCCTCTACAGACTGAACCACTTCAGTCCTGGAACCACACCCTGTCTCTCACTAGCTCCAGGCTCTTACAGGTCTGGTAAAGCCTGGACCTGGAATGTGGGAATGGCCGTCCCACCCACCTCTTTGGCCATCCCAGTAAAAGCCGGATCAGCCACTTAAGGCAGCTGTTCTATACTAACAAACAGGTGTCAGTAACCTAGTGTTACTACACGCAAAACATCTTGGCTTTTACTTCACCGATGCCAGGGACATTGGTGACACATACTGTACATCCACAATGGCACCTTGTGCCCTCCTACAAATATTATATATATACTAATTTGGAACCAGGTAGACAGTAGCAGAGTTATCGATTAAGTACTGACCTCACTAAATGGAGCTACAAGATCGTATGTGCTTCTTGGATTCCATCACCAGGGACACCTAAATGTGCTATATCCCCATAATAAAGCTCTAGTAATCAATCAAACATGTAATCTAAGTAACCTGAGTATTAGCACTAAAATTAATCAAACTTTACTAAACTAATATAAAAATAACCAAATATAAACACAAGATAAAGAAAGGGTTTTTCAAAAATTACTTTACAGTTTATTCAAGAATATTAATTAGAAGCAAACAATGTGATGTCCCAGTTCACCCATTTGTATAAATAGTATTCAAATTAAATCATCCTAATACAAGGGAAACAGACGCGGTTTCGAGCACCCCTGGTGCTCCTAGTCATAGCATAAAATCTACCACATTCCCATCCCTCATCCTATAACTAGATTTATTACACCAAATTATCACACAAATATTTGATTGCTTTTTTACTGATTGTAAGGGGTTGCGCCGCGGTCGGGGTCCAGGGACCGCGGTCCGCCCCCGTGTCCCCCGCGGCAGGTCCCCGGCGGAGAGGGTGCCGCCGCGGGTCCCACTGCCCCCCCGTGGCATCTGGTCCCGTCTCCTCACCTGACCGCGCTCCCGTTCGGTCCGCGTCCCCTGTTGGCCGGAATGCGAAATGGCGCCCCCTAGCGAGCGCGCGGCGCTCGTTCTGTAGATTTAAGGACAGTGCGCCGGTAATTGGCTAATTTGCCGGGCGCCTGTTTCTATTTAAGTTTTGGTCCCACGTCACTTCCCCGATGGATCGTTTTTGCCTCGTGCCTTTGTGAAAGCGTTCCTGATAGTCTATTTGCCTTGCCTTGTACCAGACCTTGCTACGTTTCTCGTTCACCAACCTCTGCCGCCTGCCCTGACCTTATCGCCTTCCACGACCACGAACCATTGCCGCCTGCCCTGACCATACTTTCCTGCCACCGTATGATTCTGGAATTTCTATTTTTACCTCGTGCACCCCCGGGTGCCCGCCGCAGGCAAGTCACATCAGGGAGGACGACCTGGTAGCCCCAGCCGCAGCAAGTCCATCCCACTTTGCGGCGGGCTCTGGTGAAAACCGGGGGCTAAATTAGATTCCGTTCCCCGGCGTGGCTTAGCTATCATCGCCTGCGGTGGTCAGCGGATCCACTACCAAGTCCGTTCACTGATGTATGAGTCCAATGAACTGAAGGGTCACACCTGTAGGCAATGTTGGCAAAAACTAAAAGCGTCCATTATGGCCTTTAAGAAACATAGATTCCAGTGTGACACCTTTGATTATTCCCATGATCGGGAAATATAATGAGCATGTAGGGTTTTCCCTGAAGTCAGAAAAAAGAACCCCAACAGGGTGATCTCAGGGCATTGGACTCTGACTGCTCAGACAACAACACAAAATAATGAGGATTCTGTCCAGTCCTGGCCTCAACGAGCAGCCATACATATTATAAAAATTAAAACCCGTTGAACCATCAAACATTTTTGGAACAGAAGGTGCAGAGGAGGGAAAAGACATATAAAGAACAGAGGATGAAGACCTCAACACTTAATTCTCAGCAACAAGATGTCGTCCAATTTGTCTTCAATAGATTGACTGCGTCAAAATCGAAGTCTTTCACTGTTACTTCATTTTTCCGTGGAGAAATCTTTGCCCTTTTTTTCTACTCTGAAAGATGTCAATAAATTTAAATGAATTCTCACCTTAAAACATTATTTTTGGGATGAGGAGTCCAGACGTGATAAATCTTTGGATAATTTTAGAGTCCACAACAAATATAGAGGACTTCATCTCATGGGACAATATCCATATCTACTCTACAAGATCCCTCAGATGACACTTGTATGGTTAATCAACTTTTTTGTTACTTCTAACCCCCTTGTTTTTTCCTTTGCAGTCCACCGAAACCTTTTATGGACAGATTTCAGCTACTGGTGGAACGAGACTTCAGCTCTCTTAATAATAATCACTGATCCCAAAAATATCAGAATTTAACTTTTATTAAAAAAACAGCCTTAATGTCAACTAAAACATTAATAGCTTAATAGTGTAACCTATAAAAATGGCTGATAACGGTGGTTCAAAAGTAGTCATGGGCAAGAGCAATTGTTATGCACCCACGCTAGCTAGCTATATTGTCCGATGGTTCAGCATAGCAGAAGCTGACTTCTTATCCAACTTCGTTGTATCAATCTAAGATTTGTCATCTAATAGAGGAAAGTGTCTCTCTGTGAAATCCTGGTTTGTAGACAATCCTATCCACCAATTCTATATGGATTGCCTAAGAGCCACAAAAAATTTGCTTTCTCCCCCAAATGAGACCAAATTTAGCTCTGGTACAGGATCTTTATGGAAAAGGTTATGCCAGTGACTGGGCTCTTTAATATAGCCACTGGTACAGTGAGTTCCAGGATACCTTCAGGACACCAAGGATGTTCTTTGTAGCTTTTTGTTCTTTTAAACAAAAATGTCAAAGTGATTTCTGTTGGGTAAGTTGCGACGTGGAATAGCTGTATACCAGCATCCTACATCACAGGCCCTTTTCCCTTACATTTAGTACATATTCTAACCTTGTGATGTTTACTATGGAGGTAACACATTTTCTTTTTTTTTTTTTAAACTGTGTATTTAATTGTATTTCCATCAAAAAAACGAAGACAGATATATAACAAGGATCACATACCGTATAATCCAGATAATATCTCTGTGTCGCGGTCATAATGTGCAATTTTACAGAGAAATTAAGTATCAAACAGATCTAATGCAACAGAAGTCAACTGCAAAGAGCGAAACATATCGCAATTGTTAAACCAACAAAAATTTTTGATATATTGGTAGGTGATCAGCTATAGCGAGTAAAACAATCAGCAACAAAAACGTAAAAAACAAAAAACAGACAAGTACAGACTACGAGGGGGGGGTAAAACAAGGGGTGTTAGAGGCGAACAGTTGGGAGAGGAAGCGTCTGGTCAGGCACCAGTTTGCAGTACTACGATTTAAGAGGGGGGTGGAGATTGCATAGTAGCCACGGGTTTTCCCAAAAGAGGTCAAATTTATCTATCTTATTTAATCAAGGAGGGCTGTGAGGTATTCCATCCTCGGATGTCTTTTACTCGACTTTTCAGTTGGTCTTTCGAGGGGGGTCTTGGGCCCTTTTAGTGCTTACTTTAGAGGCATTAGCTTCGGGTTTCTAATGTAGCAGCAAGCGGGACTGAGGCGTCGTAGGCCATCGGGAAATATATTCCCGTAAAAAAAATCTTGGGAGTCATAGGACGGAAATTCCCAGAACACTTTGGATTATAGATTTGACTATTTTCCAAAAAGGTTTTATTTTAGGGCAATCCCAAAATATATGAGTCAAGGGTTTTTTCGTTTCATCCTAACACCCTCAACATAAGTCTGAAACATTAGGGTAAAAAGTTTGCAGGAGGGCAGGTGGTGTACCAGCTCACAAAAGTTTATATTGATTTTCTGTAGGAGACACAAGAGGAAGACTTTGCCGCTTGGACCATATATTTGGCCAGATTTCCAATGGGATGGGCGTCCCTAAGTAATCTTCCCATAATCCTCATGTAGGGGTGTGGGCGGGAATTTGCGTAGGTCCGGTGTAAACAAAATTTGGTATATCGAGGAGATCAGACCAGCTGTGGAAGAATTTCTCGGCATATTCTTTCAAAGCTGGGGGGAATCGAGACCGATGAGGAGGACAGGATCTTTTCAAGAAATGTCTTATCTGCAGGTAAGAAATAAATGAGTTTGAGGCAGTAGTTTGAACTTCTCCCTGAGGACCTCAAAGGGTAAAATCTCTCGGGTCCTGTGGTCTACAATATCCGCTAGATGAAATAATTGGTTGTCAAACCATGGTTTCATGTGGGGGTGCCGTAAGCATCAGGGAGCAGCGGCTGGAATAGAAACGACGTCAAAAGGGTGAGTGCGCGAAGTGAGGTTAATTTCTTATGAAAGATTCCACACCTTCCGTTAGAGCCATTGGGCCCCCACAGTGGCCCGACAGTCTGGTGGTAACCAAATTTTTTAATGACTCTGTCCTTTTGTTTCAGTGATGAAAAGTTATCTACAATTTAAAGGGTGTTTAATAGGTGCTAAATTTCACCCTCATTTGTAAACTTAGGACACCCTGATGGAGGAAAGTCCCCTCTACACCACGGGAAATCTTTTTTTCTAATCCAATAAATGGTGGGCAGGGTACATAATGACCTTCTCCTCCTAGAAGGGAGATGTATCCCTACGTCCTTTGTTGATAACAAATACAAATCTCCTCAATCTAAAGTGTACTTTTTGGTACATACCTTTCATTTCCTTTTTGTTTTTACAATAAACGGAATTGCGGGCCAAACTAGGGTGAAGGGAAACTATTTTTCTAAAATTTTTCTAATGCTTTTCTAATGAAGTTTTTGGTGAAAATATTATTACACATATATTAAGCTTAGCTGAAACACTAGTTTACCCCAAGATTTCCCGTTTCCCTTTGAACCACCCCACCACGAGAACCATGGATCTGGGGGGGAAACCATGACCAAATCTGGAGAACCAATCAACTGTCCCCCACTTCCTGAGGGAATGAAAGAAAAAAGAAACTTAACCACCCCTGAAAGCAGGTCAAACCCTTGTTGTGTAAAAAAACAGGGGCCAGTTGCACTTCCTACACATGGGAGGAACTCATACCAACTCACTGTTTGGTGTCTTTTCTTTTCCGCCGGCAATCAGTGTTAAATTTTGGGACAAAAGTTCACCGGTGTACCCTGAACCCCGACATTATTATTACCAATCCCTTAGGAAGCCCACCACAGGTAAACCTTTTTGCACGATACTAGTTTTCACCAAAAATATTTTAAAATCTACCCCTTTGGCTTCGGTTCTGGTGCTCAGCATGTAAGAAGGGTCAGGTTAGCTCCTTAGACAAAACCCACCCGATCAAGCCAATTTTTTACCATCTTTGACACCGATTTTTTTCCCCAAACAGGGCGAAAACTCTCCACCTCTACAGAGGGGGGTTTTTTAAGAACAGGCAGAAGTCTCAGGCAGAAACTGAGTGCTAAAATGGGGGATGCTTACGGTGACACCCCAAAAACAAAGCCGACAGACTCGTATTCCCCAGATCAATATACTCATTTGCTCAGAAAGGACAGCCAGTTTGATTTTACTAAAAAGGCTTGCGGGGAAATTGCCAAGAATTTCTCCTGATTATAAGAAAATACGAATATTCTGCAGGATCTCAAAGCTTAAAAAAAGGTCACTCTCATAATTTCCTTTGGAGGGCTAGAGGGATAGAGTTAAATTTCCCTTCAAAATGGGAAAGGGGGCCTTTTCTAATAAGTTAAAATTTTCCCTTAGCCAAACAGATTTACCCGAAGAACGTGGGGAGGACTTAAGAAACCGGTCCCCCGGGAAAAATGTAAGGGGTTTCAGCCTGGCAGAGCACATTAAAATGGGGGAGGCCCTCTAATGTAAAAAGTCCCTGAAGCCCTAAAATCCAACAAATCTGGGGTTTGAAGAGACCCCCCAGTTGGCCCAGATTCCACTCTCAAGTGGGGGAAAAAATTAGGAAAGGGGCCCGTATCCTGAAGGTGAATCAAGAAAATGGTCAAGCGATGGTCCTCCTCTCTTCAACCACCCCAGCAGCAAAAAAAATCTGGGGTTGTCATCACCTAAAAGTCAGGGGATAGTCTCCTCTGGAACCACAACACCCTAAGAGCATTTTGCTCCTTTCCATCAGTCCCCCAAACCCCCAAGAGGAGAGGAAATGTCACCCCTTTTTTCCTGCAGCGTTGATAAGTGACTCTGGTTTTAATCTTTGGGGTCTTTTTGAAAGGAACAAATGAAAATGTCACATAAAAAACCTTTGGGAATGGTCCTTCCTTTATTTTTAAAGAGAGGTGACTCTTTTCCGTTCATTGTTCTGTTAATTAACACTGTACCTTGTATCCACCTACAGTCCGGGGCTCTCGGGGAGGCAATTTTTTCACTGTGCTCTCCGATCTAATATGCTGGCCCAGGCTTATGATGCCAGAGAAGAAAGTGAAGCCCCTGTAGCGCTGTAACGGTCTGGAGGTGGTTCCGCTGGACCACCGCAGGCGCTGGCGTAAGCCACACCAGGAGTGGAATCTTAATGTGGTCCCCGGTATTCACCAGAGCCCAGCCGCAAAGCGGGATGGACCTTGCTCGACGGATTCCACCAGGCACTAACCACTGGCGGGGCTTGCGCGGTGGCGGCCAAGGGTAGGCGGAGGTAAAAAGAATCGGCAGTTGTGCAGGCTCGTAGTGTGGACAGGGAGCAAGAAGGTCAGGCAGGCGGCTGAGGTTCTGAACGTAGACAGGCAGAACGTCAGGGCAGGTGCAGATCGTGGTCGTTAAACGAAGCAAAAGGTTTCGGTACAAAACACGGTAGGCAAGACAAGCTTTCTGGAACGCTTTCCCAATAGGCAGTTGCACTAAAGATCCGGCAAAGGCCACTGGGAAGAGGCTGTGGCTAAAATAGGGGCGGTGCCTTGTAAATGGCCAATTACAGCGCACTGTCCCTTTAAATCTCAGATTGGCCACCGCGCCAGAGGGACGAGACGGGACGACAAGGAGCGAGCCGGGTAAGTCCTGGTACCCGAGGACATGGGATGAGCGGGGACCCCGGACCCGTGTGTCGGACGGGGCTAACCGCTGCAGAATCGGGCAGCCGGATAGTGCCTGGCTGACCTGGACGAGGGTCCGCAGGTGCTAAAAAAAAAAAAATCCGTGACAGTAACCCCGCACCCACCCCCAGCCCCCCCCCCCTTGGGTTCCCCCCTTCCTTTAAGAGTGAAAATTTCCTGAATAGTAGCTCGCGGTCCAGGGATGTTCTCCTCCGCTCCCCACGATCCTTTCCTCGGGCCCGAACCCCTTCCAGTCTTACTATAAAATATCGTTTCCCGTCTAGTCCTACTCATACCCAGGATTTCCTTTAACCACAAAGACATTAGCGGCATCAGCCAAGACGGAGGATGGACTGCCTCAGAGAAAGCGATTAAAGGACCAGGTTTTTAGTAAGCGAGACATGGAAGAGTTCGGGATACGCATGGTAGGAGGGAGCCGGAGTTTATAGTGCCACCCCGGTTTATGCGCTTAAGGACCTCGAAGGTCCTACAAAGCGGGGTCCCAGTTTGTAGGAGGGGGATTTTGAGGCAAGACTACGGGCTGACGCAGCCACACCTTATCACCCACCCGGTGAAAGACAGAGGAGGGCTTCTTCTTTATCTGCCTGCCCCTTCAGCGGTCAGACACACGGAGCAGGGATGCAGGTCAGGGACCTACTGGTCCCCCTATTGTCCCCTGGACTAGAGTGTCAGCAGCAAGGACCCCCTCGGATGAGGATGGCAGCGGGAGAGTGGGCGTAGGATGTAGCCGTACACAACGAGAAGGGAGAGGCACCCGCGGTACTCGACTCTAGGGAATTATACAAAATCCGCACAAGAAGAAAGGTTGGCCCAGTCATTTTGTGCGTGGCAACACGAAATGGCGCCAGGTCTGCATCCCAACTTGATTCAACTCTTTCCACCTTTGCCATTCGGCTGAGGGTGGTAAGGCCGAGAGAGTCAAGCTTCCCCTGGAGTTTAGCGCAAAGGCCCTCCCAGAATTTTAGAAACAACTGATCAGAGATGATATTGGAGAGAGGGAGACCGTGAGACGAAAAATGTGAGAAAAAAGACTCCGGCCAGCGCGGCCGAAGGCAGACCTGGCAAGTGGAGACAAAATTGTGCCTTTTTTAGAAAACTGGTCTACCACCACCCCACAACGGTATAAACGTGACGAGACCGGGGGTAGGTCGAGGTTATGAAGTCCATCTCTAACGTGAGACATTGGATGCGTAGGGATGGAAGTGGGTTCATGAGACCTGCGGCTTGTGGCGAGTGGAGCCTTGTTGCGAGCACTAGGAGGTTCCCACCGCTGGGACGAAGTCTTTAACTCTTTAGTGAGGTCCTGCCACCATAGTACCGTTGGGAGAAATCAGTGAAGAAACGTCTTGTGGGCACCGTGATTGCCCGGCCACCGTTGAGCAGAGACACCCACTTCAGGATACGCCTACGGAGCGCAGGGCGGAAGTATGTACTTCCCCCCGGTGGGACGTTCCGGAGGTCGACAGTGGGCTGTCGGAGATAAGGCGTTCTCGGGGAATTATGTAGCTCTGGGATTGCTTCTTTTTCACCCACACACGTCGGGGAGGCACGAGGAGAGGGCATCAGCCTTTCACGTTTTTTTCTTGGCAGGGCGGAAATGAATCTGAAAATTAAAGGCGGAGAAGAAAAGCGACCACCTAGCCTGGCGTGAGTACGTCGCTGGGCAGTCTGGAGTACTGAGGTTTTTATGATCCGTGTAGATACCAATGGGGTTCCGGGCCCCGTCCAGCAAATATCGCCAGTCTTCCAGGGCCAGTTTTATGGCTAATAAATCCCCGATCTCCATGGTGTAATTCCTCTCCGCCTGTGAAAAGGTTTTAGAAAAGAAAAGCCACAATGACTGTTTTGCCTGTGGGCCCTTGTTTTGCGTGAGGACTGCTCCCGCCGCAACCGAATGAGGCGTCCTACTTCAAAGCGAGAAGGGTTTTCGCTGGGTCTGGCCGCGACAGGATAGGACGCAGAGGCAAAGGTCCGTTTTTAGCTTGGAGAACGCTTCCTCGTCCTCCGGAACCAGCTCCGTGGATTGGCGTTCTTCCTCGGAAGGGCCCACAATGTGAGCCACCAGCAACGTGGAAAGTGCGGAATAAACTGCCGGTAAATGTTGCAGAACCCCAGGACCGTTTGTAGCCCGCAGGCCCAGCTGGCGTGCCATTGCAATACGGCTGACAAGACTTGGGTTGCTGGGTCTATCCTAGCCCTTGTGTCCGGATAATATGACCAAAAAGGGAACGAATTCTGACTTCGATGGAAGAGGCACTTCCCTAATTTGGCATACAAGTGAGATTAGCTCGTAGGCCGCTGTAGCCCTTGGCGGAGTGAAAGCGGTGAATCCTCAAGATCAGGAGAGTATATCAGGATGTCGTCCAGGTAGAACCCACGACACAGGTATAGGAAGATCCCGAGACATCATTAACGAACTCCTGGAAGACGGCAGCGCTTACAGAGTCAGAAAGCATCACCAGGTATCTCGTAGTGCCCGTCTCTGGTGTTTGAAGCCGTCTTCCCACTCATCGCCCTTGCGGATCCCACCAAATTGTAGTGCCCACTCAGATCCAGCTTGGAAAAGACCCTTGCGCTCCGTGTAAGACGGTCGAATAGTTTCCGTGATCAACGGTAGAAGGGTACCGGTTTTTTACTACCGTGATCTTGTTCAGACCCTGGTAGTTGGGGTCGATGCAGGTCGTAAGGACCGTCCTTTCTTTTCCCACGAAGAAGATATCCTGTCCCGCGGGAGAAGAGACTTTCGAATAAATCCTTGTTCTGAAGATTGTTCCCCGGATGTAGCTCAGACATGGCTTGAGTCTCAGGGACGATAAAGGGTGTAGATCTCTGCCCCGAGGAGGACTGGTAACCGGGCAAAGATAAATCGGGCAATCAATATGGACGATGTGGCGGCAAGGTCTCTGCTATTCCTCGGAAAAAGACATCAGAAAACTCACGATATGAGCGGGAGACCCCTAGAGCTTTATGAACGGTACCGGAGAAGCGTAACACCGGGCGAGGTGCCACCAAACAGCGAGACGACACTCGTGGCCCCATTCACAAAACTTCGCCCGTGCTGGCCAGCCAAGCACCGGGGCATGTTGCTCAGCCACGAAGACCCAATAGGATGGGCGAGGAATACCGGGTAACACATAGAATGAAACAGTCTCTCTTTATGCAGGCCCCAATTTGAAAGAACAGTGGCTAACCGTACGGTAACGGACTAGATCGCGAGTGATCTCCCCCACTGACCGAGAATGGATAGGGGTCTCATCCAGGAGAACCACGGAGGATGTGTGAGACACCACGGCAGCTCCAAGAAGTTCCCCAGCCGAAACCGGAGTGCCAGGAAGCTGAAGCTTGAAATGGGTCCCCGGCTTTCCGTGCTGACCAAGGACGGGTAATGTTCAGACGAGGGGAGAGACGCAACCCCTAGGGATGCCTCTCCCACACTAGCCTAGGTCGCTCGTCACCCCGGCCGCCGCGGATGAGCATGCAAACCCCTGAGGAGATGTTCTGGGCATCCACCAGTAGAGACATATGTTTTCCGTACGGCCGTTGGTCAAGTTCCTGCGGAGTCAGTGGGCTTCTATCCACTGGCCATGGCCTCATTCCACGGCTGCTGGGAAGGAGGCTGTGAGGCCCTGTTATAAAGGTAATTTCAAGTAAAAGGTACAGAAATTATATTTTTAATAGTTCATCATATACTATACACAGGCACACACGAGCACATGGGACCATAGGTATTAAATAAAGTGCTGGCATTGCTATGAATTTAAGGTGGGTGGGAAAGCCCGGCTGGTTAAAGCTGGTTTAGAGCCGATGACAATCAGAAAAGAGGATGACCCAAATTATTTAGCTGTATTCCAACATATGGTTTATAGTGATGCCTGATGCCACTAGAGTCACACCCACAGGAGAAGTGTATATAAGGAAGGGGGGTTGTGGTAAGCCAGGGGTGGAACCCAGGGTCGGAGCCAACAGACCTGGAAAGAGTCATGGTGGTGAGATAGGCCATGTGCTGGCCATGAGAGAAGCCATTGAAGCCTAACTCTGGTCTCTGACTGAAGGAAAAGGGACCACTCACCCTATTCATACATAGACATTCATATGGGTAACGTCAAGATACATATTTGGTATTGTATTCTATGCTTTGTAACATGTAACGATGGTTTATGTTTATAATCCTTTGAAGAAAATTGTAAAATAAATATAATTTGCTATATAAAAGAAAGGTGTATAAGAGTATTACTGAAGCTAGATTCGTTTAGATTAAAAGTAAGGAACCTAAGGTTCTGCACCAAGTCCACTCACGGTGATCATAGATCTGTTATCTTGTCACTAAATGAAATTATATTTTTCTCTAACGAATATTTGCTTACAAGGCCGTAGAAACACCGGAGCAGGACGGGGATAGGCGGCGTTGTAAGCACTGGTTCTTCTCTTGTGCGGAGCTCCTCACGTATTATCGTGAAGCTGAATATCAATCCGTTAGCCAAATGGATGAGCTCCTTTAAAGAAGACGTAGAGTCCCGGGCGGCGAGGGCATCCTTAACTTGGCTGGAGAGAGCGCCCTCCTTGAACGTGGGCGCACAAACGCTGCACTCGTTCCAAGCCAGCTCCGATGCCTAGTGTGCGGAACTGCCTGGCGTAGTCTCCCACGGAGGGCGTTCCCTTGGTTGCAGGTTCAACAGGGCGGTTTCAGCAGACGAAGCGCGGCAGGCTCTTCGAAGACACTGCGGAATTCCTGTAGAAATGTCACCATGTCAGCGGTGACCCGGGATCGCACTCGGTCCCTGAGAGGAGTTGCCCAGGCCCAGGCTTTACCAAGAGGAGACTGACCACGAAGCCACCTTGGGAGGATCTTTCCGAAAGGAAACTGACCCAGCCATAAGATTCCAAATGAAGGGATGCACTGGGTGATGAAGCCCCTGCAGCGCCTTAGGGGCCCCCGTCAATAACTTGTCGGCAAGGCAATCGGAGCTTAGGACCAACTGGAGCGACCGCCACGGGGGAACAACTGGCCGCCGACTGGCTGCTGCTGATGGCGACGAGCTGCTCATCATGAGAGAGCTTGCTCGAGCTGCTGTGCTTGCTGCGCGATCTGTTTTGATTGCTGTGACCCACTACGTGTGGTGATGTTTGGCGAAGCACGGCACGGACGGCCTTGGCGGGAATCCCATGCCGGATCTTAACTGTAAACGGTCTGGAAGGTGGAGGGTGGCTGCCTGCGGTGGCGGCCAAGTGGTAGGGAGGTACAGAACGGCAGTGCAGGCTCGTAAGTCGGACAGGCAAGAAGGTCAGGGCAGGCGCTGAGGTTCGTGAACGTAGACAAGGCAGAAGGTCAGGGCAAGGCGGCAAGGATCGTGGTCGTAAAACGTAAGCAAAAGGGTTCGTTACACGGTAGGCAAAACAAGGCTTTCGGGAACGCTTTCCCAATAGGCATGTGCACTAAAGACCGGGAAAAGGGCCACGGGGAAGAGGCTGGGTAAAAATAGTCAGTCCCCGGGTAATGGCCATTAGGGCGCACTGTCCCTTAAATTAGATGCCTGAGGCCGTCCCTAAGGGGCGGCGCCGCGAAAAAGGCCGGGGGACCGAAAGGACGGGACGGACGAGGCCGGTAAGTCACTGGGGACCCGGGCGCGGGATGACGGCCCCCGGACCCAGTGCGGGACGGGGCGCCGTCAGAGTGGGGCACGGTCCCTGCGCCCCGGGACGAGGGTCGAGGGGCATCTGTGAAAACGCTAATTAAAGGTTCTACAGACCTTTCATGCGCCTTGTTCTTGTATGTCATGAATCCTGTTGTTTGCATGATCTTTGCAGTTCTATTTCCATTTGTTTCATTTTAGGGATTTTTTTAGTTCTCATTCCTGATTTTCCTCGTGAGTGGGTTAGGGGCTTGGGCCCACATTGAATTTGGGGTCCAGTCCATCCACAGACCCCGTTATGAGCCGTAGGCTGGCCGGACCCTGCTGCTGTGCGGTTTCCCGACGCTTCTGGTGTCCACATGTATACTAAAACCTGTCCTAGCTCCTTCCCTGCTGTACGATTCCCAGCCTCCCACCCTTTTGCTCTGGCTGTTGGTGCGCATTGAGTCCCTCTTGGGCGTCTGCATGGACATTCGTTTTTTTAAAAAACAGGTCGAATTACCTACCCTTGACCGTGACCCCCGGGTACAAAAAAAACTTCCTGCCCTTGTTCCAGCATCAGTTCATTGTTGTCCTCTACATCGAGCTTGACCTCGGCTGCTGTATCATTGCAGTTTACATGTGTGTTACCTGTACGCTGCCGTACATCCCCTTTTTGACTATTAGCTTTTGCCCAAAATATATTACCTTTTTGGGACCTGCTTTACCTGCCCCGGGCTAAATGCGTTTCTTCACCTGTACCGGGCACCTGCGTTTTTCCCCCTGCCTTCGTCTGTCACGTGGGTCAACACCTATATCTTCTTGCCTGGTGATCACTGGGATCCACCATATACCGGCACGACGGTCAGGCATACTGAAAACCCCCGGGGATCTTAAAGCGAACTTACCGCTCTAAAAATATAGAAAAAAAATTTCAGGAATAAAAAAGGGATTACTTCACCTAAAAAAGAATAAGCATCTCAGACATTTTAAAAAGCCACGACCAGATATTTCCTTTTACAGGAACTCTTTGGGGGAGGAAGATGCAAAAATAGGGGTAGGGCAAGTGTTGAGTCCCCTGTATTGACGGAAAGGTGGGGGCCTTACCTTTTTTCCAATTTTTTTTTAAAATGTTTTATTAAGCAAACAAAGTACTAAATTCACAGCTTGGAAATCAGTTTGTAAACATTTTTGAGGGGATAATGATTAATATACTATAGCATGCATACTCTGTTTTCCCAAATTTTCATTTATGAAAAACAAAAGGAAAATACAACAATTAAAACTCGTCTGAGCCTCCATTTTGGGGGTCTTATGTCCATTTCGAAGTTTAATATTAAATTTTTCCTTCCAGATTTTTTCACCGTAAAGTAAACTTTCTAGTTAAGGCGTCATTCAGTGCTTTTGATAAGATGTCTTTACTATCATTATAGTTTAAATACCAATTTTGCTCCACTGTAGCCTAGGGTACTAGTGGAAAAAAAACTAATCGCAAGAGCATGTGACAGATGTATCATTAGGCTCGACAAAAAAAAAACAAATACCAAAAAGTGCTCCCCCTTCTCCCCGGGGCCCCCCCCCCAACCTCGTTTTTGGGGTTTGACATTCTTTTGGCCCCCTTACCGACACCCACAATTCCTTTTATTTTATATATTTCACATTTTCTTTGACATCCCCCTCAGAGCAAGGGTTTGGTTGTTTATGCTCCTTTACACATAGGGAAAATCTTGAATTTGTTTAATTTTTCAGGGGCCTAATAAAAATTTAAACAATTTCCCCAAAACCCTGTATTACAATTCAACATATCCCCCCTCAGGCAGGGTTATTTTGGGGGGTAATTAACGAAATAGTCAACTAGAGGAAACCAAAGGGGTTTCAGTCCCCTATTCATCCAGAACACAGGGTTTGGGGCCCACAGCAATTGGGAAACTTTTTTCAATAAAGGCCCCAGAGACAGTTGAGGAGAAAACCCCCGAAGGGACAGAATTCTCACAAACTTCTCATGCTCACCAGGGGATGGGCCGGACAGATTATTGTTTTGGTTTTTAATTGAGATATCTCGGATCACTCCCAATAAAAATAAAAAATACGGGTTTTTGATCACATTGGGAAATTGCCCATTATTTAGCAAAAAACTGAATATTTTTTTTTAAAAAGATCCAAAAATGGGGGGGAGGGGTATTGCTCAGACACCTCTGAAAAAGTATCGGATCATCTTTTTTTCTGGGAAACACACCGTAAAAAGGGAAAATCTAGGGTCCACCCCCCACTGACACGTTTTTACCTACTTCATTTGTCAACTGGCAACAAACTTCAGGACGCCTTATAGGACTTTCCAAGGTCTCCCAAAATTACCAACAAAGGTAAATGGGTGCGGGTAACAGGAGTTTGATTCTTGTCAAGAGAAAAGAGTCCTTTTTAAAAACCCCAATTTTTGGGGGACCTCCTAGCAAAGGGGTTTGCCCCTTCTAACATTACCCTCAAGCATGAATAGGCAAATTTCCTGACCCCAAAAATATAAACTTAAATTAAGGAATTCAAGCTGACCATATTCCCTTTGGATCCCCCCCAGGGGGCTCAGACGGCCTCAACTTTCTTTCAAATATTAACTTCCCACCATTTCCCAGGGACAAAAAGACCCAAAACAATGCCAATACAAGGTAGAAGAAGTCTGTAAGGGCCCTTAACCACCATTAGTATTGGGCAAGGCCTCCGGCCACAACTTACGTGGATAAATTTTTTTAAAAATTTGGTAGAACAATTGCCCCATTCTGTCTGATCTATAAACCACATTTAACAAAAGGGAAAAACCCACCAAAGAAAAAATGCCTTTTAAAAGTCCCCCCAAGTCGGAAAAGGGCCCCTTTTTTACCAACTCCTGCAGGCCATTTTCACTGATGACGTAGACCCAAAAATTTTGCAGAAAATAAAGGCAGACAGGTTGGGATGGTTTTTTGGCCTCCATTGTGTCCATCACAAAAAGACTTAAATTAAGGTAAAACCCCAAATTGGGGAAAAAAAGGTTTTCCTGGCTTTTTTGGCCCAGATCGGGTTTCCCAGACCAGCCCCAAAGGGGAGCCCGTGTCCCCTTAAGAGCTGGTTTCAAAAAACAGCTTTTTTGACAACTTTGGGAAAAAATTTGCTGGATCGGTCCTGGACGGGATGGGAATAAAGAGCAGCTATAAGGCTTTTAATATCAAAAAAAATTGATTTCCTCCCCATCACCGGGACCTGGTATAATCCAGACTATGCACTGCGGGGAAAGAGCCCTCGGGTCCCCAAAAAAACAAAAGAGAAAAAATTTTACAACCACAAATAAAGGGGGTAACTTCCACATTTTTTTTTTTTATGAAAAAAATGCACAAATTTTTTTGGGGTTCCATCTAAAAAATTCCAAAAAAAACATAGAAAGTAAATTTTTCCCGCATTTAAAAGCAATTCGAAAAGTTTTTAACGTAACAATCCCAAGTAACGCAGGAAGCCCTCATATAAAATTCCACAAATTTTAGAAATAAACCGAGAATTAAGTCCTTATGTCCCTTTAAAAAACGCAGAGGCAAAGACTAAAACAAAGATACATATAAATGAAACATAACAAAAAAACAAGATGTCACAATAGATACAAAATTTGCACGATAATAGATCCAAGTTATGACTAAGTCCTTTATGGATCTAGAATCTAGAGTGAGGATCCAAAGGGCCATTTAGATGAAACCATGAGAACCTTCGTTTTTTTTCCCCTCCCCTTTTGGGGGTTTTTTTTCCTCCCGATAGCCATCACTTTTAAAAACCCCCTAACCTGCCTTGGCACATCTCTATAATGGGTTTCCCCCCAAAACATTCTTGTTTTCTCCCCCAAAGGTTTATCTTTAAAATTGCCCTTTTTTTAGATTCACTTAATCATATTCTGGGTGCTAAACCCGACATATTGCTTATTACAAAAACAGTCTATGTAATAAGATAAATCACAAAACAAGTTGGCAATTGGGTATGAACGTGTTATACTCCAGTTGGTAACTGTGGGGTTGAAGTGGTAATTTACATTCATATCCCTACAGATCGGAGTCACAATGTTGCCCATTGTACAAAGTCTATGTGGAGTAAATCTAACCCCATTCCTCACAATACATCTGAGGGACGGATCAATATTCAGAAGAGGTTTTTACGGAGAATGTTGGTAACATCTTTAAATTGTCTACTGTGCCACGTGACAAAATGTCTGGGATCTCTATGACTTTTACCCTTCTATCTGCAATTTTCAGCGCCTTCCAAGAGAGCTTGTCCTATAGCTTCTCCTAATGTCATCTATCTACAAGGCCATGTCTTGATCATAAAAACTCCCCAACCGGGAGATGATCCAGACAGTTTACGAGGGTTGGACAGCTGCCAGGAGGCAGAATAGAATTACCAGGCACTGGTTTCCTATACATGGCCTTCTGAACCACCCCATTCCGTTCGTCTCCTTTCACCCCTTCCTGACATGGGACATATCGGTATGTCCTAGCTGGAAGTGACTTCCCCCAAATGGACGCATCCATATGTCCTGGACTGTAAGTCTAAAGACGCGGATGTATTACGGGAAATGCGTTTGCGGTTTTACTGACAAACAGAGCATCTCCCTCGGATGCCCACCGCATCAGGGATCACTTGTGAGTGGCTGTTCAAATTCAGAACAGCCAATTTGCAGCCAATTTACAGTTTTCTAAAAAAAAAACAATGGCTGTGCCTGCAGGCGATTGCTGATGATTGTAGCACAGCACCAATCATCCTTGACTAGTATGGGGGGCATTGGTGGTGGTCCATCGGTCCCGACCTCCCAATCACAGTGCTTGTCTGCGATTGGGCCGACATTCTCGTTCAGAATAGTGATCAGAGCAGTGCCCGATCGTTGTCTGTGCCTTACATTGGTGGTGCAGTGGTTCGTTGCCCCTCCATTGGTCCAAACCTTGGCTGAGCTCCGCTGCTCTGGCTGAATGACGATTAGTGGCTTCTAGGCGAAGTGTTCTCTGTGACTTCATTCAGAGACACCGGCAGCGAGCTGAGCTCCTTCCCCTTCTTGCTAAGAGTCATTTTATCCACTAATCAGATTTTTTTTTTATATTTTTTTTTACCCACGTTTGCCCAAATAGATTGCCCACCCCCCCAGTGACTATGAGGCGTCAGTACTCCGCGTCTGTCCAGATTTTCAGTTTTTTCTCCTTTCGCCGCTGATTAGTGACTCTCTTCACCGATCTGCCTTCACGATCCGTTGTTGGCGAGGGTCACCATCGGCTGCCTCTGAGCGTTGGGCAGTTGACACATATCTCACAGCACCTGGCTCCGTTGTTGACCGCATTTTTTTGTTTTTTTCTGCAGTAAAAAAACATAATGTTGTTTACTGAATAGGTAACTGATGTTTTAATTTGGGTAGTAGCGCCATCCGTAGTGACGTCCGTATAGCTAGAAAAATAGTTTTTTTCCAGTTAGAAGTATAAAAATGTAGTAGTTAGTTTTTCAAGCTTTTTTTACCGTTAGTGATCGGGCAGTATTTTTTACTGAGGACGTTTCCAGGCTCTGTTATTTTTTGCTAACGCTTGTTCATGTATTTTTTTTTTGTAAATAACCAGCATTTTGTTTTATATTAACTGTTCTTTTTGTTTTTTTTTATCAAATTTTACTGGATACAGCTAATTTGCAACAATACAGGACGCGTAGTCATATTTTTTTTTTTACTAAATGTCGTTGGCTGATTTTTTATTTTTCTTATATTACTTCATTTTTTTTATGTAACAAAAACTTAATTGCCCCACATGTGTCTGAGCACTAAATACCCCCCACTGTCAAAATATGTTTTACACATATATAAGCACAACATACACCCATGTCTTAGTATTTTACACATACAACGTGTTGAAGCGCATCATCTTAACATGCCCCGTAATTATACAAGCCCCAAATAACAAATGTCCCAATCTTCCAGAGACGCTGCTCAGCGGAGGAGGCGGAGGCTTTCCTGGCCTCAGATATCGATTCACCAGTGACTCGGTATGAGGAGTATATATGCGTGCCTTGTTCCAAATCACCCGAATCCTCTGATGGTTGAGGGTCTTCCCGATGGCCCCCCCATGTGTCAGAAGAGGTGACCCCTATATGGACTCCCACCCCCCCTTCTCCCCCCCGCGATGAATACCCGCCCACAAATCCCTGACTTTGTTGGCCACCCCAGGGTCGTATCGACACTACAGGCCTCATTTGACATAGTTTTGTTTTAAATTTTTTTCTCTGAGGAATGGTAGTTGTCACGGGTGGCACAGACCAATCTCTATGCCCAGCAGATTGTCGGTCCTAAACACCATGTTTCCTATTCTGCAGGTGGGATCCCTGGGGACGCTGTCAGAGATGATGGATCATTATTCTGCATATGGCAAAGTGAACAAGCCCGAGGCCTGGCATTATCGGAGCATTGATATTTTCTACAGCACACCAATTACCGCCATGTCATGTCCCGTCCGCGCTTTGAACAAATACAAAGATTCTTGCATTTATCGCAGATAATGCACTGTGCCCTGCCGATGATGACCCCAACCTATGACCGCTTGTATAAAGTTCGGCCTGTTATCCCCATCTCAGCGCCATATTTTCAGCGGTCTATACACCCTGAGAAATGTATTTGTGTGGACGAGTCCACATCTCTACATTTCAAGGGCAGCCTAAAATTCCGCACAGTACCTGTCCCAGCAAAGGTGCGCGGGTGCGGGAATAAAAATTATACCCAAGCTGTGCGAGAGGACTCAGGATAGACCCACTGCTTCAGGATTTACGAGGAGGACAGCCATTATAGTCACCACAGAATGCCGCACTTCCCTAAAAAAAAGGGGAAATTTATGCGGGATTTGGTGCACCACTGCTGGAAAAAGGTGCCCACCTGTCTGGAAACTTTTCACCAGCATTCCATGTTAAGTCCCTCAGATCCGATGACAGCCCCCCTGGGGCAAGTGGGAAAGAGCCAGGGGGGACCCCCAAAACCCCTTTTGGCGAAATTGCCCCCAAGGGGAAAGTAGGTCTCAACCCAGTGATGACCTGTGCTGGTCAAATAAAAGGGACAAGAGGGAGTCCTTGTATTGACCACTGTCCCCCCCCCCAGCACTCCCCTTCCCCTGTACAAGGTCCCAGTACAGTTCCCATAAACCCTGACTGTATTAGGGATTACAATCAGTACAGGGAGGGGTAGATCTTTTAACCAGGTGTTGAAGCCGACATGGGACAAAGTGCGGTACAAGAAGCTGCCGTGCACTTGGGCAGTGGTGAGTACGCCTTCTTTCCCTTTTTTGTTTTTAAGGCCAAGCAGGGAGGGTTTTATTACTTCCAAGAGGGTTAAAAAAGGCGTGGTTTTTTAGGGGAACCAGGGAGAGGTCCCAGCCTTTGGTTCGACGTCCCCTTTTTTGTCCCGGGGCAGCATTTCTCTAATAAAATCCCTCCACTGGAAAAAAGGGAAGGAACAAAAAATGCAGGTGGAAAAAAAAGGGGGGAACAAAAAGACACAACTTCCCCGTGTGAGCCCTCCCTGATGACCCCGGCTCTGCATACAGATTGTTCCACTGCCCCGCTCCCCATGGTTATGCTGTGCTTTCTTTTAACCTTTGTATCTGCACCTTTCCCCTGAAGCACCGAACCTTTCTAGATTGTTTGTGTGGTAACACGGCGCGGGCCCGGAAAAGGGAGTTTGTTTATTTCCCCCTTTTTTTAAATGCAAATAATGTCTGGGAATTAATCTTATGAAACACCGTCGGGTCAAAAATTGTTTCACCCCCTTAAAATGTTTTTTCCCTTGGGGGGTGAATTTTTCTAGAAGGGGGGTACTTTTGGGTTTTTTATAATCTTATTCACATACGTATGTAAAATGAACAGCCTTCTTTTTAATTCATAAAATAGGGCTGTCCAGCAAGAGGGCCTGCGTCTCCTCTGTGCGTTTTAGTGGGGGCCAGCCAAATCCTGGGTGACATGTGGGGCGTCCCCTAGAACGGGGGGGAACATGGCACAAAAAAATTAGAAAGTAATTTTTTCACTTTTAAAAAGGGCCGCTTTTGTTTTGTGAAAAGGTTAAATAAATCAGGATAATTGTGATTTTAACCTTTTAACTCTAAATTTCATTACTACAAAAAACCTCCGTGGGGGCAAAATGCACACTTCCCCCTGGATTACATTCACTGACGGGGGTAGTTTCGAAAAGGGGTCCTTTTGGGGGGTTTCCTCTGTTCTTTCTGAGGGCCCCCACCAATCAGCTTATTCTGCATTTCAAAGCCAAATAGCTCCTTTCCTCTGAAAACCCCAGTGCCCCCCATTTCAAAGGCCCCCAAAAATGGGGGAAAATTGGAAGACTTCTCACGGTTTTGGGGTTTTTTCTCCTACTTTCCTTGTGACCATGAAAAAATTTTTGGAAAAAAACTGATTTATTAGGAAAAAATTTAATTTTTTTATTTTCTTTCCCAAAGGGGGATAACCCTCTCACTATTTCCCCGACCCACGTACGGGCAAAATTTGGAAAACAGGGAAACCGTCAGAAAAGGCCCTTATGTGGTGGTCGCCCCCGGGGGGCGTCGGCTGTTATTTTTAGGATGGAAAGGGAAAATATTCATTTAGCTTTTCCATCTTAATAAACACCAGCTGCAACCTTGGGTTTTTTATCCCTTTTTTAAAATTAAAAAGAACAAATTTTTAAAAAAAAACGTACGGAGACCCTTAATTTCTATAACCACCCAAGGGTTTAAACCGAAACTGCACCTGATACTATCAGAAGGGAAGGCCCGCAGCCCCCCAGAAGGGCCTTCACCCAAGGGATCCTTCTGACGGAAAACCCGGATCTTCCCAATACCCCCCGGTGCGTTGTGTACGCGGAAAAATGACACGGGTTAGTTTCTGCCCTTTAGGGGGCCAAAAAAAACTGTGACTAAAACCCAAACCCCCTCGCTAGTAATGGAAGGGGGGCTGTCACATCCTTATTATTCACTGGGAAAAAAATGAAAAAAAAAAAAAACACATAAAAAAAAAATAATTTAAATAATCCCTCACCCATCCCACCCCCGTCAATCCCTTATTTAAAAAAATAGATTTCAGCATGGGCCGACGAATCCAAAGGGAAATCTGTAAAAAAAAAAAAAAAAACAGAAATCCTGCGATGGGATTATCCACTTTCCCAACGATGAATAGCCTATTCATCCTGGGGAAAACTGGGGGACTTCCCAGAACGGCTCCAGGAAAGCTAGGTGCCGCTGTGGGGGATGGGTGCCACTGTGCTTTCCTTTGGGCCTGCTGTGGGGGGGGGCCTCCCCACGTCCGGTGTTAGATAAGTTATTCAATCCCGGGAAAGTGGGGAAATCTCCCATAACAAGTTCCCTGAAAGAAAGTGGACCCTCTCTCACAGCAGGAACCCAGCTTTTTGGGTCCCGCGTGGGGGGTTCACCCATTTTCCCAGTTTCTAATTACTTATCTAACATCAGGGGGTGCTGGGTAATGGGCCCCCCCCCCAGCA
>JAODAL010042420.1:0-34840 GCA_025379985.1 Phyllomedusa bahiana | reverse complement strand
GGAAAAGGGGGGTGGGGCGGTATGGGCAGGCTGTAGGGCAGGTATGGGGCGCTGTGGGAAGGTTAGGGCCGGGCTGTAGGCAGGTTGGGGCCGGGTGTAGGCGGGTATAGGGCGGCTGGGGCAGGTATAGGGGGGAAGGATGGGCGGTAGGGGTAAGGGCCGGCTGTGGGGCAGGTTAGGGCCGGCTGTAGGCAGGTATGGGCCGGCTGTAGGCAGGTTGGGGCCCGGGCTGTAGGGGGTTAGGGCCGGCGAGGCAGGTATGGGCCGGGCTGTGGCAGGTATAGGGCCCGGCTGTAGGCAGGTTGGGGCCCGGTGTAGGCAGGTATGGGGCCCCGGCTGTAGGCAGGTAAGGGCGGCTTTTGGCGGTATGGGGGCCCGGCTGTAGGCAGGATAGGGGGGGCTGGGCAGGTTGGGCCCGGGCTGTGGCAGGTATGGGCGGCGAGGCGGGTATGGGGGCCGGTGTGGGAGTTTGGGCCCCGGGTGGGGTATAGGGCCGGTGTAGGCGGGAAGGGGGGGCTGTAGGCAGGTATGGGGCCGGAGTGGGCCGGTATAGGGCCCGGCTGTGGCTTTATGCGCCGGCTGTAGGCAGGTTAGGGGGGTATAGGGCCAGCTGTAGCCAGGTATGGAGTTTAAAAAAATCAAAAACAATCACTTACCTGACCCCCCCGCTGCTTCGTCTCCCGCGTGCTCCCCCCCCGCTTGCCCCGGCCCCGCGCGATTCCTGCATTTTCGGCACGGGGGTGACGTCACAGGCCCCGCGCACGCAGCGTGATGAAAAGCTGCTGTCCCGGGAGCCCCCGGGCGGCCGCGAGTCTGTTTGCGGCCCCCGGGAGACCATGCGGAGCCGGAGCGCCGCTCTGTGCCCCGCAGTGGTACCCCCTTCATATATGCGCTGGGAGGAGTCGCATGTGGTGGGGGGGTAGCGGACATTCCCGGGCCCGCAGCGCCGGACACTGTGCGCTGACTGGGCATTCAGCTATATGGCTCCCTGAGGAGCCGCATATAGCTGAAGCCCCTGTCGGGCCCGGGGCCATCGCAGGGTCCCGGGCGCCGCAGTTCCGAGTATAACCCGAGGTAGGTTTTTCAGCTATTTTTTGGGCTGAAAAACTCGGCTTATATGAGTTTACGGTATTATTTTAATTTTTTACTTTTATGAAGTTACAAAATTTTTGGGGCTAGTTTCTCTCTTTGGAAATAGGCCTTTCGTCTTCTGCTATGCGTCTTTTTCATTATTTTACACCCTTTATTTTTTTCCCTTATAGTTTTTAGGCTTCTTCGCGCCTCCTTTTTAAGTAGCTTAAACCTTTCTTTTTGTTATTTAGGGCCCCCTTTTTACATCTTGCTTATTCACTTTGGTTTTTTATTTTCCTCTCCCTTTATTCCCATAAGGATTTGGGAGTGTATTTTTATTGTGGTCCTATTTTTTGGTGCCCCCCCAAACCTAAAACCTTTGTTACCTGTCGGTCTGTCAAATTACGTCCTAAAGGGCCTTTCCTTCGGACCCTGCACCATTTTGTGAGAGGAAATTATCTTAGTTTTTGACCGTTTCCCTTATGAGACCCCCTATGTCATTTATTTGCGTGTTAAAAGCACCCAAAAAAAACCCTCATTCTTATTACCCTGCCTCATTTATTTGTCTGAGGAGTACATCTCAATGGGTTGTTATATTTGGTGGCCTATAGCAGATCCCTAAGGCCATGTTCACACATTAATTGCGGACGTTTTTCCCCCGCTTTTACCCGTGTGGGGGGGGCGGGGGGGGGGGGGGTTGGGACGGGGGGGCTCCCGGCCCCATAGACATGCTTTATCCGGCGGTATACGCCGTGAATGTAGTTTTCACTTCTCTCCCCGCTCGCCTTTATTTTTTAAAACTTGGGAGGAGGTAACCATATTCTCTTGAGAATGTGGATTACCTTTAAGATGGGCGTATTTCAACTCAAATTGGCCAATTTGGGTGGGAAATTATGGGTGTTTTAGTTTTTCAAAAAAAAAAGCGTGTGAAATGGGGCCTTATAAAAATTTTATTTTTGTTTATTCCCCCCCATGACAGGGGGTGTTAAAAGTATTTTCCCCCTTCCTGATTTCTTAATCTTTTGGATGTTTGTTACACTTAAATCTTTCAGATCACCAAACAAATTTAAATATTATACAAGCATAACACAAGTAAACACAAAATACAGTTTTTAAATGAAGGTCTTTATTATTGAGGGGAAAAGTAATCAAAACCTTTAGGATCCTGTGTGAAAAACATTGCCCCTAAACCTTATAACTGGTTGGGCCACCTTTAGCAGCAACAACTGCAATAAAGCGTTTACCAATATGTCTTTTAATACGCTCTGGAGGAATTTTGGCCACTCATCTTTGCAGAGTTGTTGTAATTCACCCACAATGGAGGGTTTCCAAGCATGATCTGTATTTTAAAGGTCATGCTACAGCATCTCAATCGGATTAAGGTTAGGATTTCGACTAGGCCACTACAAAGTCTTCATTTTGATTTTCTTAAGCCATTCAGAGGTGGACTTGCTTGTGTGTTTTGGATCAATGTCCTGCTGCATAACCCAAGTGCACTTCAGCTTGAAGTCATGAACAGATGGCCTGACATTCTCCATCAGGATTTGTTGGTAGACAGCAGAATTCATGGTTCCATTTATTACAAGTCCTCCAGGTCCTGACGCAGTAAAACAATCCCAGACCATAACACTACCACCACCATGTTTTACTGTTGGTATGATATTCCTTTTATGAAATGCTGTGTTGCTTCAATGCCAGATGTAATGGGACTTACACCTTCAAAAAATTAAACTTTTGGCTCGTCAGTCCCCAGAATCTTCTCCCAAAACTCTTGGGGATCACCAAGATTTTTTTTTGCTCAGCAGTCGTTTTCGTCTTGGAACTCTGCGATGCAGGCCATGTTTGCACAGTCTCTTTCTTATGGTGGAGTCATGAACACTAGCCTTAACTGAGGCAAGTGAGGCCTGCAGTTCTTTAGATGTTGTTGTGGAGTGTTTTATGACCTCTTCGATGAGTCGTTGCTGCGCTATTGGGATAATTTTGGACGGCCGTCCACTCCTGGGAAGAGTTACGCGTTTTCTCCATTTGTAGATAATGAATTTCACTGCGGTTCTCTTGAGTCCCAAAGCTTTAGAGATCGCCTTATAACCTTTTCCAGACAGATCTTAATTACTTTGTTTCTGAATATCTTTGGATCTCCACATGATGTCCAGCTTCTGAGGATGTTTTGGTCTACTTCACTTTGTCAGGCCAGACCTATTTAAGTGCTTCCTTGCTTGAGAACCGTTGTGGTAGTAATCAGGCCTGGGTGAGGTTAGGGAAATTGAACTTAGCTTCCCAAAGATGTGAGAAAACACAGTTAAATTATGTTTAAGAGGGTGGAGCAAGTACTTTTTGACTACTCTTTCCCTTAATAATAAAGACCTTAATTTAATAACTGCATTTTGTGTTTACTTGTGTTATGTTTGTATAATATTTAAATTTATTTGGTGATCTGAAACATTTAAGTCTGACAAACATCTAAAAGAGTAAGAAATCATGAAGGAGGCAAATACTATTTTCCCCCACTGTATATCTACCCATAATGACTCCACATGTTCATTCCCTGCATCTACACTCACCGGCCACTTTATTAGGTTACACCTTTGCTAATAAAGGGTTGGACCCACTTTGCCTTCCAGAATGCCTCAATATCTTCGTGGAAATAGATTCAACTAGGTGTTGAACGATGCTACAATTGGTACAAGGCACAAAGAGTGCAAGAAATATTGCCCCACCATGGACACCACCACATTGCCAACGTTGATACAAGGCAGGATGGATCCATGCTTTCATGTTGTTGAGCCAAATTCTGACCTACCACCGAATGTCGCACAGAAATCGAGATCATCAACCAGGCAACGTTTTTCCATCTTCTACTGTCCAATTTGATGAGCTTTGGCAAATTGGAGCCTCTTGTTCCTGTTCTTAGCTGAAAGGAGTGGCACCCGGTGTGGTCTTCTGTTGCTGTAGCCATCTGCTCAAGTTCGCCGTACTGTGCGTTCAGGATGCTCTCTGCCTACCTTGGTTGTAACGGGTGGCTATTTGAGTCACTGTTGCCTTTCTATCAGCTCGAACCAGTCTGCCCATTCTCTTTGACCTGCATCAACAAGGCATTTCCGCCCACAGGACTGCCGTCACTGGAGTTTTTTCTTTTTCGGACCATTCTCTGTAAACCCTAGAGATGGTTGTGCGTGAAAATCCCAGGAGATCAGCAGTTTCTGAATACTCAGACCAGCCCTTCTGGCACAACAACATGCCACGTTCAAAGACACTCAAATTACCTTTCTTCCCATACTGATGCTCGGTTTGAACTGCAGGAGATGTCTTGACCATGTCTACATGCTAAATGCACTGAGTTGCCGCATGTGATGGCTGATTAGAAATTAAGTGTTAACGAGCAGTTGGACAGGTTTACCTAATAAAGTGGCCGGTGAGTGTATATCTTCCCTTAGGGTTAGCTTCAGACAAGATTTTATATAAAGACATACACATTCCCCTTCCAATTTTTATGATCTCTTCTAAATAGACTGCAACCCTGTAAGTTATCCTTAGTCATCCTTAAACCACTTTGTAACCAGTATGACAGTAGGCTTTGGGTCATTGTCCATTTGGAAGACCCATTTTCGCCCAAGCTTTAAAGGGGTTGTATCATTTCATTAAATGGTCTTCAGAATAAGGGGACAGTGAAAACAAGCAACTTTGCAATTGGATGTCATTTGCAAAGCTGTCTTGTTTTCACTGTCTCCTTTATCTTTGTTTTGTGTAAACACTGTTCCCCAGTGCTGGTCGGATCCCACCTCCTTGCATTTCATTGGCTGACGGATCTACTAATTTACATTCTGTTCGGCCCCCGGTCGTATTCACGGGAGCATGCATTCCTGCCTCTCTCACTCAGAATAAGGGGCTGGAAACGTTTCACTCTGTACAACCAGCAGCTCCTCATTGACACTGAAGCTGCTTCTACAATCAGAAAACAGCAGAATTGTGTCTCGTTGCCTAATGTTCCTGCATGTAAAGGGCCGGCAACATTTCATTCTGCACAGCCACCAGCTCCCCAGTGACACTTGCAGCTGCTTCTACAATTAGAAAACAGCAGAATTGTGCCTCGGTGCCTAATGCTCCTGCATAGAAAGGAGACGGATCTGTGTTCTGGAGGAGTTCATTGAAAACTGGATTCAACTGTAACAAACCTCCAGCTGTGAGAGGAGAAGAGATCAGTGCTCTGAGTTCATAGAAGGCTGTCTAGACTGAATGCAGGCCTGTGGTATGTGAACAGCTCTTAAAAATAAGACTGCAAAAGGAGAGGAACGACACAGTGACATGTGGAGGGGGGAGGGTGGGGGGTTGAACACACTGACTTGGGAGTAAGCATGAACAGTGAAGGGGGAGGATGATGTCATCTCCCTTCAGTTAAGAAGGGAGGGGAAGAAACGCCCCTGGGTTTCAGGAACTGAGAAAATCAAGTTACAAGAGAACAGCCGAACTGATGAAGCATCCCCTTTGAAATGTTACTTCAGTATTGCCACATAATCTTCTTTCCTCATGATGCCATCTATTTTGTGAATTGCACCAGTCCCTCCTGCAGTAAAATAACCCAATAACAAGATGCTGCTACACAGTTGTCCCGGCAGATTTTTTGCTTTCTTGGCCTTTTTTCAGAGAATATGAATGATAACTCAAATTTTTTTTTTCCATTCATGGTTAGTGATTGGGTGAAGCCATCTATTGTCAAACTACTTTGTTTTCTCTTTTTAAATCATAATGACAACCAAAAACATCCAAATGACCCTGATCAAAAGTTTACATACCCCAGTTCTTAAAGGGGTTGTATCGTTTGAACTGTTCATGCTGTTCAGCTTATTCTCTGAGATTGAATTAGAAATCCAGGGCGAGTCTCTTCTCTCAGCAGGCGTGTCCTCTCCTCCCAGGAGGCATGTCCTCTCCTATCAGGAGGTGTGTCTCCCCTCACTGAAGACCTGTGACATCATCATTCTGACTGTGCAGTAGAAGCTGAAGGATGTCTGCAAAGGACAGCTATACAGCCTCCTGCATGCTTGTCACCTGTCTACAGAGCTTCAGGCTCAGCTTGGCTATAAGCAGTTATACAGTCAGCCTGAACTGATGAGACATGTGAGGAGTGTACACTGCCCCCTCCCTTCTCCCCTTCTGTTACCAGACAGGAGACTGTATGACTGTGGTATATGCAGTTATACACACGCCTGAACTGATGAGACATGTGAGGAGTGTACACTCCCCCCCCCCCTCCCCTTTGTTCCCAGACAGCAGTCTGGGTTATATGGGGCAATGCACACTGCCCTCCCCTTCCATCCTATCCCCCTGTTAACAGGCAGGAGACTCTATAAGACTCTGTTATATGAGGGGATCTGTGATTTAAACAGCCAGTAATTGACAAGATCATTCACCCTAGAGCTAGGAGAGGAGTATTGAGGCTGCAGCCCTTGGTTTCACTATCTATTTTAACAGCTCAGAGGGGAGTAAACACAGAGTGTGCAGGCAGCCAATCACAGTGCAGGGGGCGTATCCAAACAGGCTGAATGAAATGTCAGCCAGCCAAACCCAGTACAGGGGGCGTGTCTAGGGGCGGCGGGATCCAGCCAGGGGGCATGTCCCGACCACCAGCAGCAGAAATAGAACACAAATGCATAGAAAAGCTCATATCTGCTAAACCAAGTGACTGAGGTAATGCAACCCAATTACAAAAGTGCTTATTTTTTACTGTCCCCATAATCTGAGTCATGATCTTTGTAGCGATACAACCCCTTTAATACCCTGTATTGCACCCTCTAACATCAATGACAGCTTGAAGTCTTTTGTGGTAGTTGTGGATGAGGCTCTTTATTTTCTGATGGTAAAGCTGCCCATTCTTCTTGGCAAAAAGCCTCCTGTTCCTGTAAATTCCTGGGCTGTCTTGCATGAACTGAATGACTCAATGATATTAAGGTCAGGAGACTGAGAAGACCACTCCAGAACCTTCACTTTGTTCTGCTGTAGCCAATGACAGATCGACTTGGCCTTGTGTTTTGGATTATGTTGGAATGTCCAAGTACGTCCCATGCGCAGCTTCGGGCTGATGAGTGCAATTTGCCTCCAGTATTTGCTGATAACATGCTGCATTCATCTTTCCTTCAACTTTGACCAAGTTTCCTGTGCCTTTGTAGCTCATACATCCCCAAAACATCAGAAAACCACTGCTTTACAGTAGGAATGATGTTCCTTTCATCATAGGCCTTGTTGACACCTCTCCAAATGTAACGTTTATGGTAGTGGGCAAAAAGTTAGATTTTGGTCTCATCACTCCAAATGACCTTGTTCCAGAAGTTTTGAGGCTTGTCTCTGTGCTGTTAGGCGTATTGTAGGTGAGATACTTTGTGGCATTTGCGTAGTAATGGCTTTCTTCTGGTGACTCTACCATGCAGCCCATTATTCTACAAGTGCCTCCTTATTGTGCATCTTGAAACAGCCACACTGCTAGTCTTCAGAGAGTCCTGGATTTCAGCTGATGTTATTTGTGGGGTTTTCTTTGCATCCCGAACAATTTTCCTGGCAGTTGTGGCTGAAAGTTTTTACAGAGGCCCTGATTCTCCATTTGTTAATCACAGTTTGAACACTGCTGACTGGAATTAGCAATTCCTTGGATATCTTTTTGTATCCCTTTCCTGTTTTATATTGTTCAACTACCATTTCCCGTAGATCCGTTGACAATTCTTTTGCTTTCCTCACAACTCACAATCCAGAAACGTCAGTGGCTGGATGCAAGATGCAAGAGTCTGTCTGGATCCCAGAAACTCACTCAGCTTTTATGCACACACTGATTACAAGCAAACAGGTCACAGGTGAGGATGTTACCTTTAGTAGCCATTCAAACCCATTTGTGTCAACTTCTGTGCATGTTATCAGGCCAAAATCACCAGGGTATGTGAACTTTTGATCAGGGTCATTTGAATGTTTTTGGTTGTCATTATGATTTAAAAAGAGAAAACACAGTAGTTTGACAATAAATGGCTTCACCCAACCACTAACCATGAGTGGAAAAAAAGTTTTTGTGTTATCATTTATATTCTCTGAAAAAATTCTGGCCGAGGTATGTAAACTTTTGAGCACACACATAAACATTCTGATTCCGTTTTATTTAAATACACGCACTCCCCGGGTTACGAACGGGACAGGGACTGTGGGTTTGTCCTTAAGTTGAATTTGTATGTACGTCGGAACAGGTATATTTATTAAATGTAACTCCAGCACAAACGTTTTTTTTTTTTGTTTTGTATAGTGCAGGTAAGAGTTTTTACATTTGTTTTGCAGTCTGTGCCCCTGTTAAGATCTCACCTCATGTACTGCTGTGGCATGCTGGGACTTGTCATTCCACAGCTTCTATCTACTGTGGAACATAGAACGAAAAAGTGCCAGCATGCCCCATAAGTCTCCGTTTGTAACTAAGGGACAGATGTAACTCAGAATGGTGTAAGTCGGGGACTGCCTGTACTTCCTTTTTTTTTTTTTTTATAAGCTTCTACTTTATAACGTTCACATGTAATTTCATAGAGATGCGTATAATCGTTCGAAAACATTTACTTAAGTTTCAGAAGAGAATGGGTCTCATTTATCAAAACTGTTGCCCACAACAACCAGTAAGAGCTCAGCTTTCGTTTTTCCAGAGCAGTTTAAAAAATGAAAGCTGAGCTCTGATTGGTTTCTGTGAGCAGCAAAGACAGTCTTGAGAAATGAGGCCCAATATGTTTTAATTGTGATAGAAGTAGTTATTAGCAATATTTGAGGTAAATAGACACTTACTACTCCAAGATGGCTGCCATGTTTCAGGATGATGCCCGGAAATACTTAAGCAAATCTTCTTTCCAACTTCAAATCTACCATTAGCCTGGCAAATGAAAAGTATAAAAAAATGATTATAATAGGCACATAGGTATGAACCACAGCAACAGACAATATTCCAGAAAGATAACAGACTTACTGTTAACAAAATGATACTTGGAGGTTTCATGGGATATTCGGGTGGAAGAACAATTCTTCCGTGGTAAATGCCACCATCAAAATCAGAATCTGGTGGACCCCTTACTGTAAAGTGCCATTCAAAAAGATTATCCTTTAAAAAAAAAAAAAAAAAGTTAAAGATTAAAACAGACATATGTCAACTATAGCTACTAAATGCTGTAACTGTACATGAAAAACACATGGTAAAACCTCTAATTTATAAATCAACTGGCCAACTATCGCTTTCAACAATGTCCTCTCCTGGTGTTTGTACAGAAGTGAAAAACTCACCAGGGCTACCTAATGTAAAGCTGGCTTCAGATAGTCATAATGTGACCACACTTAAAGGAGTTGTATCACTACAAAGATCATGTCTCAGATTATGGGGACAGTAAAAATAAGCACTTTTGTAATTGGGTTGCATTACCTCAGTCACTTGGTTTAGCAGATATGAGCTTTTCTATGCATCTGTGTTCTATTTCTGCTGCTGCTGGTTGGAACACGCCGTCCTGGCCGGATCCCGCCCCCCTAGACACACCCCCTGCACTGTGATTGGCTGGTTGACATTTCATTCAGCCTGTTGGGATACGCCCCCAGCCAGGAACCACCCGGACACGCCCCCCGTGCTGTGATTGGCTGCCTGCACACTCTGTGTTTACTCCCCTCTGAGCTGTTAAAATGGATAGCGAAACCAAGATCTGCTGGCTCTATGTACATCTCCCAGCTCTAGGGTGAGCGATCTGGGCAATTACTGCCTGTTTAAGTCACAGATCCCTCATATAACACAGTGTTATAGAGTCTCCTGCCTGTTAACAGGGGGAGAGAAGGGTAGGAGGGCAGTGTGCACTGTTCTATATAACACAGTAAGATAGACTGCTGTCTGGTAACAGAGGGGGAGGAGGGCAGTGTACATTCCTCACATGTGTTTCATCAGTTCAGGCTGTGTGTTTAACTGCTTATAGCCCAGCAAGGAGCTTGTGGGGCCTGAAGCTCTGCAGACACAGGAGAAGCATGCAGGAGGCTGTATAGCTGTCCTCTGCATACATCCTTCTGCTTCCACTGCACAGTCAGAGTGATGATGTCACAGGTCTTCAGTGAGGGGAGACACGCCTGCTGAGAGACTCGCTCCTGGATTTCTAATTTAATCTCAGAGAATTAGCTGAACAGCATGAACAGTTCAAACGATACAACCCCTTTAAGTGCCCATATTACAAATCCTTAACCTTTTCATTACGGAGCCTTTTTTTCCACGGCCTTCGTTCGTTCCTCCCTGCCTTTCAAAAGCCATAACTTTTTTTTACATTTTTCCGTCTACATAGTCATAAAAGGGATTGTTTTTTGTAGAACCAGATTAACTTTTCAATAGTGCCATTGACCGTACCATATAATTTACTGGTAAACCAAAAACATTTTTAAGTAGGGTGGAGAAAAAAAACGTAACTGCGTTTTGTTAGAGTTTTGCCTTTATGGCATTCCCTCTTGGGTATAAATGACATATTATCAGTACTCTGCAAGTTAGTATGATTCCAGTGATACCATATGTGTAGAGTTTTTAAAGTGTTCTAGTATAAAAATAAAAACCTATTTTCTGCGACCAATAACTTTTTTGCTTCTCCAACTAAAGTCTGTTTTTTGCAGGCTGAAGTGTAGTTTTTATTGGTACCATTTTGGGATGCATGTGACTTTTTGATCACTTTAATTCCAATTGTCTGGTGATGTGAAACAACAACAACAAAAAAAAAGACAAAACACTCACAATTTTCTTCTACTCTGTTCAATGTACGAGTAACTGATATTATATTTTAACAGATCGGACTTTAATACGGCAGCCATGAAAGCCTTCATTCAATTTCTGGCTGGCTGCCATAACAACTGCTCAGCACCCCGCGATATTGTCACGGGGGTGGGGGCGATAAGGGGGAAGAAATGGTGCTCAGTGAGTAAGCCGACTCCTTACCAACAATAGGGCATATGTCCAAGCTAAAAAAGTTATACGTGCCAATATGTTCCCCGCTGCTACAGAGCTCCCCAGGAATCCACTCTTAGGGTATGTTCACACGGCTTATTTGGGTGCGCATTTCACCGTGAATTGCACTTTATACGTGGCGAAATGTGCGCCGCAATTACGGTAATCTCATAGAGAGCTATGGATGACGTGTTATCCCCCGGCGTGTACAATAGGATCGTATTGTACGCGCAGGGGGAGAATTGACATGTCGCGTAATCGCCGTGAACAATGCATGTCAATGGGGTCGGCGGGCTGCTGCCCCCCCCATGATTTGAAAATACGCACTGTTCAGCGCGTGCTTCCAAAAAACCCGGCGTATTGCGGTACGTATCGTACACCATGTGAACATACCCTTAATTTTCAGGTTCTTATCCTGACACTCTGGAAAAGCTTATGCTCCATTCACTTACAGTATAGCACAAGTCTCTCGGTGTCTCAGGACGAGCATATGGAAGTCAAGGAGCAGATTGTCAAGGAACTCCGAAGCGACAGCAGTGGGAGACCTGTAGGCAAGTACACCTCTTTTTTTTAATCCACCCTGGCCCTATTGAAGAATAATTTTTAGATCCTAGACAATTTTTATATTACTGGCCGTAATACAGACACCAAAATGCAGTCACATTACTGCCATCTGACAGTGGCCTGAAATCATTTTCACACAGTTGTAATGTGTAATCTTTGTGGAGTAAACAGGGGGAAAAAAAACACAATTGCACCATTACTGGCTAAGCTTTTTTATGGAGTTTAGAGTGCAGCATAATTGAAAGATTAACTTTTTTATCATTCTAGTGCCAACAAAATTATTTTGCTTTTGTTAGGTTTTACTACTTATAATAAAAACTTTGGAAAAAAATTAGTTTCACATCCGCACTTTCTGTGATGTATAGCTTTTCTTCTTTCCATTTACAGACCTGAGTGATTTTTTTTTTTTTTTTTTAGTACAAAGTTTGTTTTTTATTATTATTATTATTATCATGTTGGGGGTAAATATGACCTTTGTATTAATGTCATTCCATTTTTTTTTTAAAGGCTAGATGACCAAGAGAACTCCGTTATCCACTGTTTGGGATAAACAGTACTATGTTTTAAAAGAGTGGACTCTATTTTACAAGGTGATACTTATCAATACCATTTATGTTTAATATGAATGCGTTAAGTGGGGAGTGTTTTAAATGTTTATTATTTTTTTTGATTCTGCAAAGAACTTTATTTAAAAATAACACAATAGAAGGGAAGAAAAAAAAGCACACAATTGCTTGGCACAGACCTAATAACATAGCAATTACCAGTTAATGACAGGATAGAAGCAAATAACATGCATTGTCTATACAGAAAGTACGAGATTCAAGAAGAAATAATGGAAAAGAACTATAGAGCAATGAAAAAACAGAATTCATTAAACTAAGGGTATGTTCACACGACATTTGTTAAATACGTATTTGGGTACAGTTTACGTACCAAAAGAGAGACCCCAGTACATATTTAACAATGTTCAAGTGTGATTACATTGATTTCAATGTAAAATACATATCGTCATACAGACATTACATGTTTTAAATAGGTTTTTGCATTGTGTTAAACATAGGCTTTCAAAGAATTTACGTCAATTCTTGATCCGTTTACCGCATTGAAAAGGCAATAGATACTATAGGGACACATTTCTGCAGTCCAGAAAACGTATTCAAATACGTACCACACTTTGTGGTACATTTCTGGATGCGTTTAACGCAATAAGTTTTACGTATTGTAAAAAAATAACCAAGACACTGTCTGGACATATCCTTGGGCTCATGTTGTGGGTTTATACAATTAACACAAAAGGTATTACAAATTCATACAAAATAATCCAACCTGTTGATAAGATGCCAATATGTAAAGGAACATATGCATATATCTTTGGAAGCCTATGAAGGCAGATGGTTAGTGCTGGGGGTAACAACTTTATCAATGCTCTATAGTCAATAAGGTACAAGGAGATTTGGAACCACAACTCCCAAATTGTATTAAACTTTGTAAGGGTTTCATGGTTTGTATAGACTAGTCTTCTGTAAGGTAGCTATATATTTACACTGTGTACCCATTGCAATAAGAAGGGGACAAGATTATTCATCCAATTTTTGGCTGCTAAATTTGCTGGCTGGAAATTTCTTTTATACTTTTAAAATTTCTATTATTTCTTTACCTAATTCTTTTAGTCTTGTCCACTAGAAGCACTTGTCTTGCAATACAATAACCGCTCTCCTTTTACTCCCTGCATAAGGTGCAGTAGGAGATGCCATCGCTTGTACACTTGTCCTGCAATACAATAACTGCTCTCCTTTACTCCCTGCATAAGGTGCACTTGGAGTTGCCATCGCTTGTACAGTTGTGCTGCAATACAATAACTGCTCTGCTTTTACCCCCTGCATAAGGTGCACTAGGAGATGCCATCGCTTGTACACTTGTCCTGTAATACAATAACTGCTCTCCTTTTACTCCCTGCATAAGGTGCACTAGGAGATGCCATCGCTTGTACACTTGTCCTGCAATACAATAACTGCTCTCCTTTTACCCCCTGCATAAGGTGCAGTAGGAGATGCCATCGCTTGTACACTTGTCCTGCAATACAATAACTTCTCTCCTTTTACCCCCTGCATAAGGTGCAGTAGGAGATGCCATCACTTGTACACTTGTCCTTCAATACAATAACTGCTCTCCTTTTACTCCCTGTACAAGGTGCAGTAGGAGATGCCATCACTTGTACACTTGTCCTGCAATACAATAACCGATCTCCTTTTACTCCCTGCATAAGGTGCAGTAGGAGATGCCATCACTTGTACACTTGTCCTGCAATACAATAACCGATCTCCTTTTACTCCCTGCATAAGGTGCAGTAGGAGATGCCATCGCTTGTACACTTGTCCTGCAATACAATAACCGCTCTCCTTTTACCCCCTGCATAAGGTGCAGTAGGAGATGCCATCGCTTGTATACTTGTCCTGCAATACAATAACCGATCTCCTTTTACTCCCTGTATACGGTGCAGTAGGAAATGCCATCGCTTGTACACTTGTCCTGCAATACAATAACCAATCTCCTTTTACTCCCTGTATAAGGTGCAGTAGGAGATGCCATCGCTTGTACACTTGTCCTGCAATACAATAACCAATCTCCTTTTACTCCCTGCATAAGGTGCACTAGGAGATGCCATCGCTTGTACACTTGTCCTGCAATACAATAACCAATCTCCTTTTACTCCCTGCATAAGGTGCAGTAGGAGATGCCATCACTTGTACACTTGTCCTGCAATACAACAACAGCTCTCCTTTTACTCCCTGCATAAGGTGCAGTAGGAGATTGCCATCAACTTGTACACTTGTCCTGCAATACAATAACCGATCTCCTTTTACTCCCTGTACAATGGTGCAGTAGTAGAGGAGCCATCGCTTGTACACTTTTTCTGCAATACAATAACCAATCTCCTTTTACTCCCTGTATAAGGTGCACTAGGAGATGCCATCACTTGTACACTTGTCCTGCAATACAATAACTGCTCTCCTTTTACCCCCTGCATAAGGTGCACTAGGAGATGCCATCACTTGTACACTTGTCCTGCCATACAATAACCGATCTCCTTTTACTCCCTGTACAAGGTGCAGTAGTAGAGGAGCCATCGCTTGTACACTTTTTCTGCAATACAATAACCAATCTCCTTTTACTCCCTGTATAAGGTGCACTAGGAGATGCCATCACTTGTATACTTGTCCTGCAATACAATAACCGCTCTCCTTTTACTCCCTGCATAAGGTGCACTAGGAGATGCCATCACTTGTACACTTGTCCTGCAATACAATAACCGCTCTCCTTTTACTCCCTGCATAAGGTGCAGTAGGAGATGCCATCGCTTGTACACTTGTCCTGCAATACAATAACCGATCTCCTTTTACCCCCTGCATAAGGTGCACTAGGAGATGCCATCGCTTGTATACTTGTCCTGCAATACAATAACCGCTCTCCTTTTACTCCCTGCATAAGGTGCTGTAGGAGATGCCATCGCTTGTACACTTGTCCTGCAATACAATAACCAATCTCCTTTTACTCCCTGTACAAGGTGCAGTAGGAGATGCCATCGCTTGTACACTTGTCCTGCAATACAATAACCAATCTACTTTTACACCCTGCATTATGTGCAGTAAGACAGAAGACCTGGGGGCCTTAGTTACTTGCCAGAACAACCATATGCATTATGTCATGAGCGTTGGGGGCATATGGGTGACAGAAGAGGATATGCACTTCCATGTTACAGCTTAGATACAGCAGTTGCAATACTAGCCATTAACATTGGGTGTTAAAGTAACATCTGGCTATGTTATTTCTTTAAAAAAATTATATTATTATACTGTGGCTTTTTACATACTGGTGTGAACTGGTAACTACTTAAGGTGCAGTTTCTTTTATCATTCAGTTGTTCCCTTACTGGAGGGGTGTGTGAACTTTTGCTCATTAGTTATCTCCACCTGTTATATCTTTCTTTGTGTTGCCTCCTGCTGGGTTCAGTCTTTAGTCCAGCCATGAGCTGTAAGTATGGCCTTGCGGTTGTGTTTTAATGTCGTTTCTTAGCAGAAAAAAATGCAGACAAAATAGCACTGAAAATTCTGCGAAAGACTAAATTTATTTTTTTTCAAAAAAGTGCCAACACAGCACAAAGTTTTATATACTGAACTTTAAAAAAAAAAAATAAAATAGTCAATTTGCAAAACGACTACACTGAGTGCATGCAGGAGACATATGTTCCAGAACCACTACATGTAAATCATTTATATTAACACTTCTGCTCAATTACACCTAAGATATACTCTATGTCATACCTCTAGTGGCTGGGCATGATAGTGATCTGTAGCATCCTTCAGTTCTGCCGCTTCCTTCATGAGTCGCTTCACGGCTGAAATACAACCAAAGTAAACAATTCATAATCTGCAGAAATATTAAGACTGCTTGTTTTCATGCATAATTTACAAAGAATGCAAGGAATTTATAAACATAGGGCAGGTGTCATACTGATTAAAGAGAAAGGGATCTACTAGGGTCCTATCAGGCATATCCCACCCACCTGACATGGGCATAGATAAACGCAACTGCACACTAGGTGGGACAGTTTCCAAGGCAACCATCTGATGCCCAGCAGTTCCCATGAATTAGAAGAGAACCTGTATATGATACATACTTAGTTGCCAGGGCAACTGTCTGACACCATCTCCCCAGCATTTATGTCTCTTCTTTCCTGCATGACACCTCTCTGGACGTTTTCAGACACCAGAAAAAGCTCTCTATTGTTTTGAAAATGCATAAAATTAATAAACTTGTATACTTTAATATCCTGGACAGTCAAAGCTTCTACTGCAAACTGTCAGAGTCCAAGCATGGCCTCCGGTGGCAGAGAGTACAAGGATGTGGTCTATTGTAAGCCATTTCCTACAAAGAATGTATTCTCTTCCCCTCTGAGGACTAATGGATCTACAAAGGATTTAAGGTCCAACTTCACTAGAGCAACACTCACCGAGAATCTATTCTGGAATCAGTAACCCCTTTAAGTCTTTCACCAATTACCCCCCTCTTGGATAGTAGACAAGCGAGGGGATGTTTACCAGAAAAATCCACTTAAGCAATCTTCTATGTATGGTACGCTGGTTTTTCTGCATACTGGTGTGAACTGGTTCTTATTCAATGTGTAGCTTTTTACTAAGCAATGCCGCCCCCCCCCTCTCCCTCCCCTCATGGACAGGTGTGTGATCAATTGTTTATCAGTATAATGCACCTGTTAAATATCTTCCATGCAGCACTGGGGCTTTTATTGCCTCCTACTGGGAATGTTTTTTTTTTGTCTTGCCATGGAGCTGTGAATAACATGACCCGTTTGTCTGTGAAATTAAGTAAATGATGTCCCAATTTTATTTGAATGTTTGCAAATTGCTAGTAAAGATAGTGTAAGGACTCACAATACAATGAGGACCCTTGACAAGGGTTGTGAACATGCGTATATATTGGCTGATATATCAACTAATACCTCATGTCTGATATTTGTCCAGTATATAGGTTTGCCCTGTAACACTAGGGAGCAGGAGGTGTCAGTATGTTGTGCTGGGCACTTGGTATATGCTGGGAAACCAGCTCAATCGAATTATAAGGGTGTCATCAATTGGTTGTAAGCCAGCATGGTGCACTACATGTAACCGTATAACTGGCCTAATTTATATGCGATTGTAATACTAGCGATCACTCCCTCATGGATAGTGGGCGTGTGAGTGGTTGTTCATCAGTATTTTTGCACTTGAACAACCTCCCATGTATAGTACTGTGGCTTTTTCTCCTACTGGTGTGAACTGGTATTTATCCAAGGTACAGTTATATACTAAGGAATTGTCCCCATCATGGATAGGTGCGAACTTGCACCTGTGTAACTTCTCCCAGGTAGCACTTGGGCTTTTATTGCCTCCTACTGGGAATGTTTTCTTGTCCAGCCACTGTGCTGCGGTTATTGCCATGTGTCCATGATTTTAAAGGGGTTTTGCCACGATGTACTGTTGACGTGGGATCCTCCAAAATGGGTTTTTAATCACTTTTCTAAATATATGCGATTACAAAAATTGCAGTCTGACAGTGCTACAGCCTTTATTACATGCCCTTGTTTAATTCAAATTTTTCATTATATACGGACTGACTAGAGCTGGACGGGCTTGCGCAGATTGAGATTCTTATCTGATGAGACTGAGCTGCAGAAGTTTAAGGCACCGGGTAGCAATATGTTTTCTTTTGTATACAGAATAAACTAGTTGTAGTGTGATTAGATCCCTGCTTTATCTGATGACAGGGAACATGAATGAGCTTTCATGCTGCTGAGGAGAATAAACTGTTGTCTTTTGTATACAGAATCCACTTGTTGCAGTTTGATTATTTCAGTGTACATGTCACAGTATCCCTTATGCAGCTGTGTTCTCTGGCTGTGTGCGTCTCTCTCTCTTTCAGCTCCGTGATTTGTTTACATTAGCTTCTTAGCAGATAAGGCTCCTCCTGGCAAAACCCCTTTAAAGGGGTTGTCTCGCTACAATGATTGGGTTTTAATTAAAAGATCTTTAAAAAACAAGCAGCTTTGCAATAGATGTCATTACAAAATGTCCTACTGATTTTGAGCTAGCCCTGTTAGTATTACTACATCAGCTCCGTCAAATCTCTATAGTAGCCCTACTGTTGATCCTTATCTTACTATGGCTGTCAGGTCTGAATGACTTCATCACCTTTGAGATGTCGTGGAGCAGAGACCCCCCCGCACAGAATGCTTCTGTAGTGCAGGGAGGGGGGAGGGGGGGACTCTGGCTTTGTGTCCATGCTCCCGGTTTTAACCCTGTTGTGCCTGCTTCCCTGCTCTTACACAGAATGTGACAGCAGTGACCCTGTCGTTACTATAATCATGATATGTCTTTGGAACGTGACTAACTAAAACTATACAAATCAGGATGTAATACTTTATGCCTCCTGTATTAGTGGAAAAATCCTGAGTTAAAAAACATTCCCCTTTTTGTTGCTGGAATGTGGGGGAAATTGTAAGCTAAGCAGGGGATTAAAGGAAACAATGCAACCCCCTGTCTATTAGCACACCACTTACACTCATAGATCACCCTCTCCTGCAACAAAACCCAGGCGGGGGACCACAGGGGAACTCTGGCAGCAAACCCCCCCCCCCCCTGATAGAAATTCTAGCTGCCGGGTTTGCTGATGGGAGGGGGGGGGAGGGAAGAAGAGACGACCAAGAAACCCCCCTCAGTTCAACTTACCAGGCTCACTGACAGCTGAAAGCTCGAATGAGAAACTCCTTTAAGTAGCCCATGCAATTTTTTTCAATGTGCCCCACACACTAAGATTTTCATGAGTTAGGTGCAAAGTGCATGCAATTGGTGGGCAGAACATGATGGCCAAGCAAAAGGGTGACCCGTATGAACTAAGAGTATGTTCACACGGCATATTTGCGAGGCGTAATTCAGTGCGTAATTGCGCTGCAATATGCCCTAATTATGGTAATCCTCACCGAGAGCTATGATTACCTGCCGCCTTCCCCGATGGATATTACGTCAGTGGGAGCGCATCAGAAGCACGTACTGACCTGCGCGTACTTCTGAAGCAACAGGCGTATAGCGGTGTACACAATACGTGCTGTTTTACGCTGTGTGAACATACCCTAACAAGACCACTGTTGTCATTTTATTTCTGCTTTTATAAGAAAAAAAAAAATAACTACACCATAGGCAACTCTGATGTGGATGGTGATTTCATTACACTTAATGATTCACATTAATTATAAAGTTCTAACAATGAGTCAATGTTTAAACCATAACTGACTTGAATAGTTCTGAATACATTTGAGGGTGGGGGCAGGCAGGAAAGTCATCTTTAATGAAAAAAGGGAAACTCTATAAACAGAATCTTTTTTCCGCAATGTGAACCAAACATTTGTATGCAAAAGTTTCTTAAGGGAACCGTGGTGGTTTACGCTGCCTACTGGAACGGATGAAGGGAGAGAGGCTGAGCTCTGGGATACATAGGGTTATATGATTTGATGCCGAATTTCTGAGTCAAAAACAGAGAAAATCTGTTAGGCTATGTTCACACGGCTTAAAATGGGACGTATTTCAGTCCTTTTACGCCCGGGGTGGAATTTCGTAGTGGGGCGAATTACGGCTGGAAACTCCCAGTCATTACGGTAATCCCCAGTTCTCAAAGAACATGGATTTCCCCCTCCCTCTCGGGGAATCCCGGGGGGGAGATAAATGACATGTAATTTTTTACGCCGTATACCGCCACTAGTAATGATAGTCTATGGGGCCGGGGAGGGGCGGCCCCCCCCTCCCCGCCCCCCCACGGCGTAATTGCGGGTTGTAATTACCCCCGCAAATAAGCTGTTAAACCCAGCCAAAAGGGTTGTCTCATTTAAAGCTTTTTACCTCTGTCTGTGAATGGGGGTTGAATTGGGGGCGTGCGCTTCTCTGCCTATTCCCCCTCCCCCTTCCCCCCTCCCCCCCAGCAACCCCGGCAGCATCCGGATTGCTGCCAGAGTTAACCCCGTGTGTGCCCGCCCCAGAGAGGGCTTGATTGCTAATAGTGTTCCTTACCCCTTGCTTTGTTACATATCTCCCCATCCCCAGCAACAAAAAACAAACCCTCTCAAAACGAGGCAGGGAAGTGCAAAGTGTTACTCAGGATGTGTCCCAGTACAGCCAGCATGAACTGTTCACAATCGTATGAAAATTATTATAGTTACAGTCCACAACTCATGATTTAGTAACAAAAGGGTCACTGCTGTCAATCTTTTACACCCCCTCTGCTAAACTTTGTAGAGAGCAGGGAGGAAGCGGGCACACCGGGTTTAAATCCAGGAGCAAGGACATAGAGCCAAGTCCCCCTCCCCCCCCCTACACTACAGAACATTCTGTGGGGGAGGGCTCTCCTCCGCCTGTCTTCAAAGGTGTGGTCATCGACCTACAGCCGAAAGATAAGGATCAACGGGTCAGTGCTATAGAGATTTGAGGAGCTGATTAAAAAATACAACAGGGCTAGCTAAAAAATCTAGGACATTTGTAATGAACATATATTGCAAACTCTTTTTTTTTAAAAAGACTTTTAAAAAAACCCCAAATATTGTAGCAGAAACCCCTTTAAAGTAAAAACTGAAAGCACTCCTGATCCCGCCCACATAGAGTGACTGACAGCTTTGTATACACACTGATAAGATATGTTCAAACAGCGTATTTGCAGGGTGTAAGTCAGTGCTTAATTGTGCTGCAATACAGTACACGTCACAATACAGGACAAGCCGTCAATCACTGTATGTGGGTGGGGTCAGCAGCACTTCCACTGTCTCTTAGGGTATGTTCACACAGCGTAATTGCGGCGCGTACAGTATGTGCCGTAATACGCCGGGTGTTTTGGGAGTCGCGCAGATCAGCGCGCACTCCCGAAGTACGGGGGGGCCGGCAGGCCGCCAGCCCCATAGGCATACATTACCCGCGGCGCGTAAGCGCCGCAAGTAATTGACATGTCACTTATCTCCCCGTGCGTACAATACGATCGTATTGTATGCGCGGGGGGACAAGGTGTAATCCATACTTCTATGAGAACTATGGATTACCGTAATTGCGGCGCACATCTCGCCGCGTTTTAAGCGCAAATACGCGGCAAAATGTGCGACGAAATTACGCCTTTTGTACATAGCCTTAAGGAGACAACTCAGTATTTACTCAGAAATCCTGCTCTAAATTATATAAACCTATGTATAACGGAGCTCAGGTTCTCTCCTGCCATCACATCCTGCTCTCAGGGTAGTATAAACCACCGGACAAGTTCCCTTTAAGTGTGATAATAGTAATGATTGGATTTCTTTACTTTTATGTATCATGTCCGTCTGTCACTGGTTTAGAATATTTGTGCTGAAATTGTTATTAGTTATATGACCAGAGAATGGCAACCAGTACAATTCATGTAGCAGTTGCCTTCCATACTGAAGATTGAAGAAACACACCTTGTTTATGCATTGATGCTTTTAAGGCCTCGTTCACACGGCTTATTTGGGCACGGATTGGCGCCGTACTCCACGCCGGATTTGCGCTTCAGTATGGTTAATCCGTCCCTGTCATTACGGTAATCCACTGCTCTCATAGAGAACAGTGGAATCCGTCGCTCCTCCCCGCTCGGCAAATCCGCCGCGGAGGGAGAAAGTGACATGCACATTATTTACGGCGCGGACGCGCCATAAGCAATGCATTGTCTATGGGGCCGGGAGCGGCGCCCCCGCCGCGCTCCGGCCCGCCCCTTATTCACGGCGGATTTGTGAGCTCAATACGGCTCACAAATCCGTCGGGAATAAGCCGTGTGAACACGGCCTAAGCCCTCTTTCAGACCACCATAAAATGGGTTCATCTTACCATCTGTAATACAGGTCCTATACCAAGAATATCCATGGTCGTATTGACCAGGATAATCATTTACTTCCATTGTGCTAGTTTACTGTGGAATCTGCTGAAAATCTGTTTCCTCATCACATTGGGGTAAATCTACTATGGCTATTGCACCAAAATTTATGTTTAATTTGGGCCAAAAACCCCACCACATATGCCTTGTATCAAATTTCTTACGTTTAAAGGTGTTTTCTCACCACAGTGATTAGCTTTTAACATGTAGGGTAAGATAAATGAAGACTATTACCAAATACATTGTTGTTTTGATTCTGCTTTTGTCCCTACATAAAGAAGATTTTATCTCCTCTTAGAGCACACAAGTTTCTCTGGTTACCGACCACTTATCCCTGCTCTCTCTTATCTATCATTGCTCTAAGCTTCTGTCAGTCAGTCCAACCATGATGAGTCACTCCCTGCTGAGTCTTATCTCTAGCACAGAAGCTTTGTTTACCTCATTTAATGACAAGGTTTAAGCCTTAGGCTATGTCTACACAGCATGCAAAAACTATATTTTTGGCGGTTATCTAAAACCGCTGACACGCCGATCATCTTGCATGCCCATAGACTTTAAGAGAAAAAACTACCCATCGTCTACACAGGTCGTTTTTTTCCCAGATTGTTTTCTTGCCCCAGCATTTTTAGGAACATGTTGTAAAACCTGCCGACACGGCAACTTTCCGTCGGTTTCCTGTACATTCAATTGTACGACTGACGGCAAAAAAGCTAAAACCAACCATGGTTTTTGTGCAAAACGTGACAAAAACCACAGTAGTGCATCAGACAAAAAAAGGTCGACTTTCGAACAGTTTTTGTCCGATGCTTTGTGGATCTACCCTTAGAGCTCTGTAGCCATGTACACTGCTATTTACAAACCTCCAGCAGTCATGTCACTCTTAAATGAATCAGCAGGGCTCTTATGCCAATCACTGCTATAGAACCCCCCACAGCCTAACCAAGAAGTGTCAGTCTGAAGCTGGCTCTGTGAAACTGCATGGCGAAACCACCCCGTTAAAGGGGAGTCTTACTACGTTGATTCATCTTACCTCAGACCTGTTTTCTTGGTTTCATTCTGAATTCAGGGGCACGTTTACTGGCTTCTACTAGGCTGTAGTAGAAGCCAGGTCTGTGGCTTTAGAGACCAGTGCTGGCAGCAAATCAGGAGAGATTGAACAGGTCTGTAGTTATAGCGACCTGAGGAGCTAATGCAACCCATACAAGAGGGGATATCTCAGAATAGGTAGGACACTGTTAATGGACATATATTGCAAAGTGACTTGTTTTTGCAAGATCTTTAACATAAAAAGTAACCCTTGTAGTGAGAAAACCCCTTTAAGGCTTGGTTCGAATCTATGTTGGAGGTTCTGTTTGAAGCTTCTGATGTAGATTCCATCAAAAAAGACGTAAAGGATAGCGCTACATGCAACAAGACAAACCCTATTGTAGTCAATGGGGTCGGTCAGGCTCCATTGGTGTTTGTAATGTCATGTCAACTTCAGAGGGGGTATGGCTTATGTAATATTGTGCACTAACATATAAGTGGTATAACATCAGACAACAGTGTCTAAACATGCACCAGATTCATCATACAGCATGAGCCAATAAATATAATAGATTGGAACATCTAGTCTAAGATTACTCTAAGGCCATGTTCACACGGCTTAAAATTGGACGTATTTCAGTCCGTAATTACGCGCCGTAGTGCGCAAATTACGGCTGGAATACGTCCCAGTCATTACGGTAATCCACAGTTCTCATAGAGAACTATGGATTACGTCTCCTCTCCCCGCTCAGCGAATCCGCCGCGGGGGGAGATAATTGACATGTGAATTACCAGCGGTGTACACGCACCACTGGTAATGCAAGTCTATGGGCCGGCGAGGTGCCGCCCCCCCCGCTCCCGCCCCCATCCACACGGCGTAATTGCGGGGCGTAACTACGCCCTGCAAATACACCATGTGAACATAGCCTAAAAGGGAGTTCACATGGTATTTTTCGGCGTGCACTGTAAACATATTCGGTTATGCTGTTGAAATAACATGCTTTCCAGCGATAATACGCCACATTGGCCCATGGCAGACTTCTGCCCCGTATTCCTTGTATTTCCTAAGTGCGTAAGCGCCACACTGAATTGACATGTCAATTATTTTACGACACCTACAGTAGGTGCTGAAAAATAGGGCCATAAAATTGTTGTCATCGTTGGTAACAATGATTTTACACTGTGCTCAATGAGTGCTGTACGTGACAATGGTTTTAAGCGTATTTGCAGTGCGTACTTCAGTGTAAATACACAGTGTACACAACACCACCTTAATCTTATACAGGATTTGTAAATCTACTCTGCACTTCATAAACAGTAGTGAGAAGTAAACAGAACAAAGCTGACCTGACTGCTTAGCAGGTCATCAGTTATTGTTTCCCTCATAGGAGTGAGACTAGTCAAACATCGTGGATTTCTATTCAGCAGCACAAGTCCAAGGCGGGAAAGATATGCAATAAAGAAATAGTCATTTATCAAAGTCCATGGGCCTCAATTATATAAACTACAGAAGACTGTGCTTGTAACCCCTAGCAACCAGAGCTCAGCTTTCATGCCCTTTACTGCTCTGGAAAAATGAAAGCTGAGCTCCGATTGGTTGCTATGGGCAACAAGTACAGTCTTCTGCTTAGTTTTCAGAAATGCGGCCTATTGAGTTTCTCAGTCTATGAACAGAAACTAGCAGCTGGCAAACACAAATGGCAGTCCAGTCATTTTAACACTGCAGATGCCGATATGTAAATACGTGACTGCTGCTTTACTGGCACTGCCAAGATAACTGCTGCATGGACTGGCACGGGTTAGAAAAGGAGGGGCATAACCAGTTACGTAGGACAGTTTGCAATAGAAAAAGCATCCACTTAGGCTATGTTCACACGGCGTATTTGTGGACAGGGGCAAGGCGGGAGCGGGGAGCCGGCACCTCGCCGGCCCATGGACTATCATTACTGGCAGCGCATATACACCGCTAGTAAATGACATGTCACTTATCTCCCCCCGCGGCGGATTCACCGAGCAGGGAGAGGAGACGTAATCCATAGTTCTCTATGAGAACTGTGGATTACCGTAATGACTGGAACGTATTCCAGCTGTAATTTGCGTACTACGGCGCGTAATTACGGACTGAAATACATCTTAAGCCGTGTGAACATAGCCTTAGGGGCAGAGTTCTCGTCACAGGACAGCAAGTGGAATCTACAGAAACAGCGGGATCACATTATTATGACCACTTCCTCCTTGTGATATTGGCGGTGTGTAGCCCATGAAGGAAGTCATGTCGTGAGCTGGCTTGGTGGGTATCTAAGACTTCGGATAGGCTGTTTACAGTACACGAGTCTTTGGCGATTTAGGGCAAAAGGTGGCAGTGTTTTTGAAACTGCAGTTTGCGAACGGTTTGCCTGCAGCTCTGGTGAAAGTGTACTGTACATTAACAAATGGCACCATTGTAAATAAGCAACATGGAAACAGAAGAGCATCGGGTGCCAATGTGCAAGGGCAGGTTACAGTGCAGTAGCTCACCACCAATATGAACTAGGAGACTAACAAACCTTCTGTCTAAAATAACAATTCAGCAAACCCCACTGCATATTGAAGTAGATGGATGGTCATCGCATCTCTGCTTACAAAGTTGAATCAACAGAAAAGGTTTACATTTTCATAGCTGAATCGGAATTGGGCCTCCGACAATTAGTAAAGGTTGGCTTCTCTAATGAGACACGTTTTCTGCTTTATCAAACGGATGGATAGCACATCAGGCAAGAAGAATCAGAACAAACGCTCTGCAACCAATGATGGAGAAAAACAAGCTGATGGTGGCAGTGACATGAGCTGTGGAATGTGTTCATTGCATTTTTTGGGCCCACTTATTCATGTCAAAGGCAATCTCATTGATTTTGTTATGAACCAATCTTTGCAGATCATATACACCCATACAAGTTGATTGTCTTCCCTGCGGCAGATGGAATCTTCCAACAAGACAATGGGACATATCACAGGGTTAGAAATATCTGACATTTATTGGAAGTCCATGATCAAAACTTCCAAGTCCTATCCTGGCACCTTAATTCCGCAGACTGGAACCCAATTGAGCATCTGTGAGACCACCTCGATCGTCGTGTTTGCTCTATGGATCCTCCCCCACGCTCCACTCAGCAGTTGTGGGATGCACTGTAGTCAGCATGGCTCCAGATACTTCTGACAACCAATCAGGACCTTACTGAGTCACTTCCTCCCTCTAGCTGTTGTCCACGCACTAGATATTAGCATATTAGCTAGTGTTCAGGATAATGAACTGTATTTATAAATATCTATCCATTGCAGTGCCAAGCAAGGGGTACAGTGGAATGAGTTTGGATGAGACAGCTTCTCCAGCTCGGGACCCCCCCGCTTCCCCCTAACTTTGTACATTCGCACTTTGATATGGGCACTGACTGTGAGTGTAGCAATGGCCACTCTCTGATACCCTGGGTAGTGTGTGGCACATAATTCTTTCTCAACCTCAGCTTGTAGGCTCGGACCACAGTGTACAGGCACACAATTAGGTGTCAGGTCCTACTTTAATGCCATGTGGTCATCCAATCAGATGGTGGCAGTATTACAGTTACAAACCCACAGGAAGACAGAAATAATTGAACAAATATACAATTTAAATATAAATACTCATAAAAAACATATTTTATATTATATATATTATATAAAGGGGCTGCTGAAAGTCTTTTACTTTGTGTTCTTTTTTTGTTTCTATGGAACGAAGGGTTTCATCACAGGAAGGCATTGTGTGTAATATAGGTTTTCAAAATGTTGTGTTTGTAGTTTCTGGCAAGTGTGATCTAGGCACACAGGAAAACAAAATGGTGGAGTCTAGGGTGATATAACAGCAAATGAGAGCAGAGGAGTGAAAAAATTCTTGTTTCGGTAAGGAGAGTCGAAAAGGTTTCGGGTCAATCCCCCCTTTTTTATTCTACGTTAAGAACGGGGTTTGGCAAATTTTAAAACCGAGCCATTTCAGCACCATGATGGGGAAACTATGGAAAAGGTTGTTTTTGGAAATTTGTCGATGCTATGCAAAACCCTCATATGGAGAATCGGCGAATTTCAGCAAAAGGGAAATAGCGATTGTCAGGGCATTTCTCGAAAGGGTTTGTGTCTTTACCCAAAAAAACATTTAAATAGAAGAAGTATCGCAAAGTGGGCCCCAAATTGTTTAAAACAGATCGAAAACATGCGAGGAAAACTCCCTCCATTTGAACTTTTTCCAGATGATGAAGACTTCTGGTCGACTGGTCATAGGGAGGGTTTGGATTTATTTGTATGACCCTGAAACCAAGGAGCAGTAAAGGAGTGGAGGAACAGTGGTTTTTTTCCCCCCCGTCCAAAAAAGTTCAGGGTGAAAAATCAGCCCCTAAGGTGATGGTCTGTGTCTGGATAAAGGGGGGTGTGCTGTTACGGACTCCTTCAAAAAAATTCCCACAAGAGGTTTTACATTAAAATTTTTTTACCAATTGAAAGCAGTTCTGGGGCCCCAAAAGGGATGGCAAGCTGTCCCAAAAGGAAAACTTGTTCTGCAAGCAAGGCCCTGCCCACATGCACAAGGACCCCGGCAAAATGATGGGGTAGGTTTCCTTTGGTTTACCTGCACCTTTGGGTATGTTCACACGGGTTATTTTTTGGGAGGCATTTGGGGGTATTTCGCGGTAATGTGCTTAAAAAAAGGGGGTTTGCCACCATAATTCGGTAATCCAAGCTCTTTAGAGGTAGCTTCTCTCCTTATCATATAAAACCCTTTTTCACAGAGTCGCTTTTCTCCTTTTCTATAAATAACCCCCATATTCAAAGGTCAGGCCCCCCCATTTCATATAACCCATATATCACAGGCTCGCTCTTTTTACCCTTCATATAACCCTTTTTAAAGTCCCCGAGTCGCTTCTTTTTCCCCTTATATAACCCTATATTTCAGAGTAGCTTCTCTCCTCTATCATATAAACCCCCATAACTGGCTCAGTTTCTATCATATCCCTTTTATCCAGAGCTCACATCTTCCTCTATATTTTCCCTTTAATCACAAGGTCGTTCCTCCCTATCCTTTAAAAACCATTATTCAGAGCTCGCTTCTCTCCTCTTCTTTAAACCCCATATAACAGAGCTCGGCCCCCCTTCATAAACCCTAATATCAGAGCTCCTTCTTCCTTAATATTAACCCTATATATCAAGAACTCAGCGCCCTTCCCCTTATATAACCCCCTATATCCAGAGCCATTCTCTCTCTTTCATTAAACCCCATATTTCCAGGTCACTTTTTTCCCATCATTAACCCTAAATACAGAGCTCAGCTTTTCTCCTAATCATATAACTCTAAATATCAGAGCTCAGCTTCTCTCCTCTATCATATAACCCCATATATCACAGAGCTCAGCTTCTCTCCTCTATTATATAACCCTATATATCACAGAACTCAGCTTCTCTTGTTCTATCACATCCTGCTCTCAGGGCAGCATAAAACCCCTGACAAGTAGGCAAAAGTAAATAAACAATTTCCAAAATACATTTCAGTTTTGATTTTGCATCAATTTAAAGATACAGCAGATTATCTTTCCTGCTTGTGTACAGATGGTTTGAGCCCTTTAGGCTCTTTTCTGATCTTTATTACTACCTTATTTTGCAAAAACTGCCCTCTGATACTCTTCCCACTAATAGGATTGCAAGTAGTTTTAACTGCAAAAGCAGGTTTTCTGCTGAAGTAGCATGTCTGGGAGACTTTAGCTGAAAGTAATAGCAACAGCATCCCCCACTTTTCTTGCACTGCTTCTAGTCTGGAGATATCCTTGTTCTCCTGTCTGCTACCCTTTTCTGATATTGCTTCCTGCAGAGTTCCGACCGTGCGGCACTCAGCCCCCTCCCGTCGGTGGGCGCAGGCACCCCGCCCTCTCCCGTCGGTGGGCGCAGGCACCCCGCCCTCTCCCCTCGGTGGGCGCAGGCACCCCGCCCTCTCCCCTCGGTGGGCGCAGGCACCCCGCCCTCTCCCCTCGGTGGGCGCAGGCCCCCCGCCCTCTCCCGTCGGTGGGCGCAGGCCCCCCGCCCTCTCCCGTCGGTGGGCGCAGGCCCCCCGCCCTCTCCCGTCGGTGGGCGCAGGCCCCCCGCCCTCTCCCGTCGGTGGGCGCAGGCCCCCCGCCCTCTCCCGTCGGTGGGCGCAGGCCCCCCGCCCTCTCCCGTCGGTGGGCGCAGGCCCCCCGCCCTCTCCCGTCGGTGGGTGCAGGCACTACCATATGCCCTAAATTCAAGATCTTGCAGCTGTGGAACAACTGCTCGCCAGTCTATTAGGTCACGATCCGTTCTGAAGTCTCCTTGGCAGAGGAGATATGTTACTGCCTGGGGCACTAGTGCTGCTGCTTGGAGACTATGACCGTCAGAACTGTCAATCATCAGAACCCATACCGCCCGCTAAGCAGAGAATATAGCAGGAAGCAGCATAGTCCAGACATGGGAAAACCCCTTTAAGTGACAGTATGTACTAGCAAGCAACCATCTCTTTACCTGTCTAAGAGGACAAGCATGCTAAAACAGAGCCAGTGAATCTGAATAGTAGCAACTAAAAGTACAAACTCTACAGCAAACATCATCTAGAAAAACTGCTGGTATTTCCCACAGATGAGGCCAGTCAGCTTCCGAGATGACCTTCACCAATCAGCTCCAGAAATTGCTGCATTGCATACCATATGTTATTCATCTAAAACTGGAGAGTTTATTTTACGGCTACTTTTCTAGCGCAAAAAAGAAAAAAAAAGTCTAAAAACGAGTATTCTGTGGTGCAGTCGGAGAAAGTCACTACATGGTGATGATGTCAGAATAAGCACACACATACGGTATATATTTCATCATTGGTAGGTGGTTGGTATGTTCACATATATTTTATATAGATTCCACATCAAATCCACACAAAACTCCGTGGGATCTCCATCCCATTACTTTGTGGGAATTTGGAATCCCCACTGCGGAGGAAAATAAAGCGACGTTTCATGTGGAATATGGTCAGAATTCAGGTAGCCTACAATAGAAAACGTGAATTAGTCCATTGAATAGGGATAATCCACACGCAAATTCAAGGCAGAAATCGGAGGGTCTCAACCCACATCTCTGGCAACAATTCCATGATTGAATTTTCCAATGGAAAAATCGATTGTGTCAAAATATCCTTACTGCTGAAACGTATTCTGAGCCGTGTACCCATTAGGGGAATATATGCAGTGTTATAGAAGAATGCCAGGCATACACGTCTCACTTGGACATCAATGGAAAGTGAGCAGATCTCTGGATCAATGGAGGTCATCACGGTCACGCCAGGCAGTGTAAGCATATGTTTACACGGCGTTCACAATGTGCAGTGTGATTTACGTGAGTTTCAATGTAAAAAAAACGCATCGGCGTTAAGACGTCTGATTGCCAATGTGTTTTTACATGTCTTTCATTGTCATGTCAATTCTTAATCTGTTTTACGCAGCAGGCACCCTATTTAAAACTATAAGGTGCATTTCTGCTGCAAAGAAAATGCATCCAAACACTTTGGGTGTGTGTTTGGATGTGTTTTACAAAAGTTATTCAAGTCATTTTTTGGATTTAAAAACGCCGTGTGAACATACCCTAAACGTTACTGTTCACATGATGAGGATTCCCATTGACCTAGATTTAAAATACATGTTGCCGTTCACAAGACGCATATTTTCTGCGCGCAGTTTTCAAAACTAATGCACGGTCAAAAAAACTTTGAACATGCTCATTCATGTGTGGTCATATTCCACACAGAAAACGCATGCAAATTTACTACTGATGTAAATGGGAATGCCTGCAATCCTTATGCAGTAAGCGCCCAAAACGAGTACGTGTATTATATGTGGATTTTAACGTGTCTAAAACCAATAGGCATGAACTGAATGTAAACCCAAATCCGAAAAACGCCTCTAAATTCACACGCCATAAGAAAGTTCTATAGTAAAAAGGACTGGCTATGCCGATTTCAATGGCAGGAGTCCACACTTCATATTCACTCTGTCGTGTGACCATGCCCTAAGAAAGTGAACCGGGAGGCAGCAGTTCTTTTGGTTAGTTGATATCCTAGCGGTCACACCACTACCAGTCAGAGCAATGTAAATGTTACTAGTAAGAAGGTGAACCAGGCAGCAGTTCCCTGGAGGTCCTAGAGGTCACACCACCATCAGTCAGATCAATGTTAATGTTACTGGTAAGAAGGTGAACCAGGCGGCAGGGCTGTGGAGTTGGTAAGCCAAAGCTCTGACTCCTCAATTTCCCTAACTCCAACTCCTGACTCCCTCATACAGGGCGCATGTTTAAGTGATAACCTTACTGTAGTAAAATGGTAACATCCGGCTGTTTATCACCTTATGATACAATAATCAAGCTATTAAGGTAGAACAGACACTGACAAGCAAAAGGGTAACAATGTTTAGAACTTTTGACTTTCAGGCTCCATATCTCACCATCCACTACAGCTTTGTACATGAGGCTACCATCATTTTATAGACAATCATCTTACCTATCTTATACATAATGTTGACCTGCAACTGTTTGACATCTGTTTAGTTCTGCAGATTCTTGTCCTGTTACTACATTGTTACGGTTTTGCTACTAAAAATCTAAATGTTTATTTTTATTATTTTGTTAATCCACCTTTTGGCTTTCAATACTGCCTGAATCCTTCTGGGCTCAGGATCAGATTCAAGCATATCTTGACCGAAATCTGATCCCAGGTCTCTTCTACACGTTCCCAATGTTGGTGCAGACTTGGCGAGTCACTTGGGTACGAATACAGGTGTTGGATTGGGTTGAGGTCTGGGGACTGGAGGCCAATACAGGAACTCTACTTCATTGTCATTGAACCAATCCTTCTCCCACCTTGACGTCTGCTTCAGGTCGTTGTCCTGCTTGAACACTGCCGTCCTTTTCAACAGGGCTGTGGAGTCGGCAAGCCAAAGCCCCAACTCCTCAACATCCCAAACCTCCAACTCTGATTCCCTCAAGATGACTGTATATAAAATTGCTCTTTGCACTGCATCAAACTAACTGGACCAACTTTTATATTTTGGGAGTTGGTCCATTTTATGCCAACTCCGACTCCACAGCCCTGCTTTTCAAACCCATAGTACTAGGGTATATGAAGTAACTCATCTTATAGGATACTCACATATAGATCACCATTGATCCTATCCAACATCTTTGGCAGTGACCCCTCCCCATATCCTCAGGCTTCTTCCACCGAACCGGACAGTTCTTCCAACTTCTTGATCCGTTCGCCTCTTTTTCCCTTGATTCTTCCAAACCCATTTGCCCCCATCAGAACCCTCTCTATTGACTTTCATCTCATCGTTCCAAATCAATTGTTTCAAATCTTCCATTTTTTGGACTTTTTTGCAAACTTGAGCCAACGTTTTTTATGATGAGATTGAAGTCAAGGCTGGGATGGGTTACAGGACAAGTAGCAAGCAGCTTGGTGAGAAGGCAACAACTGCAGGCGCAATTATCAGAAAATGGAAGAAACACAAGATGACTGTCGATCTTTCTTGGTCTGGGGCTCCATCAAATGCAGGGATCTGGAGATATTGTCTCCTAGCAGTAATGTGAGAATAAACTATACGCTGCCATGCAAAGGTAGCATAAAGGGGCACACTGAGTAGACACAGTCCAAGTGCCATGTGTATGAGGCCTGTAACGCTATGTTCACACGGCTTACTTGCGGGGCGTAATTACACCCCGCAATTACGCCGTGTGGACAGAGGCAGGGCGGGAGCGGGGGGCTGGCACCTCGCCGGCCCATAGACTATCATTACTAGTGGCGCGTATACACCGCTGGTAATTCACATGTCACTTATCTCCCCCCGCGGTGGATTCGCCGAGCGGGGAGAGGAGACGTAATCCATAGTTCTCTATGAGAACTGTGGATTACCGTAATGACTGGGACGTATTCCAGCTGTAATTCGTGCAGTACGGCACGAATTACGGCACGAAATACGTCCCATTTTAAGCCATGTGAACATGGCCTAAGACTTGACTAATAGAACCATGCTGGAACTGATATGTTAGAAGGCTGCTACAGGTGGAGGTCCACTTTAAATGCAGACTTTGGGTGGTTTTCCAAACATATGCAATACTGCAATGTGTAGAAACAGATTTCCTCCTCTCACTCTCTAGAGATTCCATCGCTCTCATACACTTCATCAGGACAAGGAGACATCGTCTGCCAGTGACGTCACTATAAGGGTATGTTTACGCGGCGTATTGGGGCGTGTACTGTACTCGCTGCAATACGCCATATGTTTTAGAAGCACAGGCTGTTCTGCAGGTCCTTCCAAACACGGGAGAGGTCAGTCCCTGGCCAGCCCCATTCACTTGCATTATCAGCGACACATAAGCGCCGCAAAGTGTCATGTCACTTCTCTCCACCGGCGCACAATACGATCATATTGTACGCTGGGGGAGACGACGCATAATTCATAGTTCTCTATGAGAGCTTTGAATTACCGTAATTGTGGCGTGCATTTCAAATTAAAGCGCAAACATACGGTCAAGAGCAGCACTGCGGAGACACTGAATACATCTATTTTCCAGCACAAACAAGCTAAATATTAAAGGAGTTGTCCACTTCTTTAAAAAATTATATGATCCATAAAAACAAGCCGGATACCTCCCTTCCCCAGATTCCAGCGCTGCGTCTCTCCGGTTCACAATCACTGGGGCTGCTGGTGGCCTGCAGCAGTCATGTGACTCAGTACATCACTGTTTGGAGCTGTTCACTGACCGCTGCAGCCAATCAGCAGGCGCAGAAGCCCAGGAGACACAGTGCTGGGACAGGTCATGGGTTTTATAAAGCATGAGGTTACTTTTTAAAGTAGTGGACAATCCCTTTAAGGGGCAAGAAGGCGCCTGGGGCTTTCTAATACAGGTGTCACATGACGTATGTGTTCACAGTGACCAGCACAGCGAGTGGCTGGCACATGGTCACATGAGCAACGAACATGATGTCACTTCAGTTGAGAGACAAGAGCACAGGGACAGCAGTGGCCAGATAGGTTAATCCAGGTACAGGCAGTAGTTACGGATCAGTCCCTGACAATAAGCACACAGTAACTCGCCGGTCCCCGATGTGTCAGCCATCACAGCACCGCCTGAATGACTACTCCGAGCACACAGTGCCACATAAACACTTCCCACCTCTACCTGCAACTGAAAGTAAACAGGGCGCATTAGGGCAGAGCTGCGTGAGAGGAGAGCGGCCCCGAACCACACACAGCACCACAGACACCCAGCGACACCACCACCCGCTCCCCGATTACCCGGGCTCTTCAGGTTGTAGCGCGACTCCATGACTGCCTGACAGCGGCCTACTCCCCGCCTCCCCGTGCACACGCCCACTAACGTCACGTGTTATCGGGAGGCGGAGCCACACGTCACTCCTCAGGACGTGGTCGAACAACGCGACAAATTGGTTTGTGCCATAGACTCGTGTACAGCAAGGGCTGTGCTCGTGTCAGGAGACTATAGTGTGACTGTGAGGGAGGACAGGTGTGACAACCCTCTACTGGAGACTACAGTGTGACTGTGAGGGAGGACAGGTGTGACGACTCTGCTGGAGACTACAGTATGACTGTGAGGGAGGACAGGTGTGACGACTCTGCTGGAGACTACAGTATGACTGTGAGGGAAAGGGGTTGACAACCCCCACGGAGAAAAATTACTAAGGGGGGC